>JBCAUA010829239.1:0-14293 GCA_038406235.1 Peronia verruculata
TTTCCACCGCGGGCAAAACAATTCGCGAAATTTTAACCGTGATACAGACGCGAAAGGCTGTGTGACCGGGCCTTAAATAGCACAACTTTTCTCTCTATAGCAATTTGATAGGACTATAGCTATTTGATAGGACTTAGATTAGACACCACTATCATTTGTCATCTGACGATATCACTAGATGAAACCAATAGAATTATTCTCCACCATTTGTTGCAATCTTCTCTAGTCCTACTGACTTCGTGGATTCTCATACCTTCAGAATCAGTGATGTTGCCAATGAGAGATGCTGGTCGTCTGTCTCTTTTTTCTCATTTGCTCCAGTCTGGTCTTGAAAAACAATTTTCAGAAACTCAACCTCTTAGTTCCTGCCACATTTTATTTGTTGTTCCTGATTCGTTCAATGCTTTTTCATTTGCCCTTCTGTCTGTCTCGAGATAACCTCTACCAGGAGGATGAAAGACGTATATAGAACGTTCTGTCTGTCCAACTCACATTGGGCAAACCTCTAAAAGCACATTCGATGGCTTCAATTCTTTTATCATCATCTTTTCTTTGTGTCAACGATTCACATCCATATGGCATGAGGGGTCAACCAAGCATTTCAGTTTTGTTTCATTTTCAGATGTAATGGAGTGTCATGATCTTCTATATGTTCTTTGGTTGAATCATTCTGCTTTTGCCCATGTCTGTTCTTCTTGTCGTGTCTTTGATACATGATTCATCCTATGTTTTGACTGAGCCTAGGTATTAAAAGTGATATTTTCTAAGAGAGTTTTATCAATCCTTATTTCATGCTTTATGCTTTGTCTTTCTGGCGTTTAAGCTCTTTCATGCTGGTGGTATTGTCTGGTAGAAGTGTTGTATCATTAGCACATATTGGAGATATTTCTGCTACTTATCTTGAGATCCATCTCTTCAAAATAAGATTCTCTCATTACCTGCTCTTTACATTGAAAGGCGGCATGAGGAAATTCCCTCAGTGGCATTCAAAAATTCATATTTTTGATTTCATAACCTAATAGTTCCTGTTCAATCTTCACACAACGGAGTATCGATTTGTCGCGGCCAACGACCTTCTCTCCGATCTCTGAGACAGAATGGACAAATTATTGTATCTTTTGTACGGAGTCAAAATATTGTCACACCCACAAAGGTCAGCCTAGGAATATTTCTTCGAACCCAGTTTTGTGGACATCTTCGAGAAATCGCCTGGTGTCGTTCCTATCTATGACATCCGAATGCAGTTTCTGCCTGCATAGGATGGGATCACACAGTATGGGCTGATATCTATGTGTATCCACAGACCACGAATGATCTTTGATCTACTTAGCAGCGGGAACTAAGCCAGATACCTCGAAGAAGTCGTTGAGCAGATGCTCAAAAGGGTGATGTCTGACCACTCTGCGAGCATTAAATTTGCTTACAAACGGAACGAAGGACAACAAAACCGCTGGCGGCGGCCCATCCTGTTTTGGGGAATACACTCTGTAGCCTCTATCTGAAATCCTCTAGTTTCACGGCTGAGGCTAAAACCATCGATGTGACTTAAGATACCATTAGTAACTCTAGATTTCCAACTGTTCTGGTTTTTTTTTTTTTTCAGACTTCCTGTCCCTACTCCAGGCCTTTAACAATGCTACTTTTAGGAGTAATAGAGGAAAAAAGAGTAGCTTACCTCCTGCAACACCTTCAAAGTTTTTTTGACAGGAGGCGGCAATTTCATGTTCTGCTTGGTACGGAGTCACATGGGCGTTGCATGAAATCAGGAAGCAGATGCCATCGCCAGGCTTGACCTGATATTGGATCCCCTGGATAAGAGACTTACTTGATCCACTCAGACCTGATACATTAGCCATGGTCTGCTCAGCCGAGAGGACGAAACCAGGTGGTCCTTAACAGCTCGCATCTGGGTCATTCTCACCTCACTCACTCATTTCTCCCCAGAGGAGAAACGCCCCACAATTCGTCACCTGCGACTGTTGGGGCCACATTGAATCCTGGGGTGGGGGGGGGGGAGGGGGGGCACAGCCCCATCTGGCAGCTGTGCGATTGTGCCAGAGGTTATATGGGCAGTGGGCTGTGCCTCGGATAGTAGCCTGGCTGGCAGTTTCAGGTGGGATACTTGGCAGTTTCAGGTGGGGTTCGGACCCTAGTATCAGTTTACAATTTTTATGACCTGCCGACGGTCCACCGTCACCTTAATAGGTTTTTGTTATGGTTGGACCCACACAGACTGGATATTTTAGCCAAGCGCTGATATTTTCAAAATTTATTTTAAATTTAGACAACCATAACTCATCGCTTAATTATCGCACAACAGAGGTGGACAAAAGTAGAGCATGTTCAGTATTTTCTCTTTAATCCAATACTGATTTCATGTAAAGCTCATATTTACATATTTACCCCCCCCCCCCCTCCACTATGCCTTCCTCACAAAATGAGGTCACGTTGCTTCGGCAGATGTGAATAAAATGTTTAATAACACGTCTATTTTGTACTCCCAGGCCCAATAC
This sequence comes from Peronia verruculata, assembly GCA_038406235.1. Classification (NCBI taxonomy): domain Eukaryota; kingdom Metazoa; phylum Mollusca; class Gastropoda; order Systellommatophora; family Onchidiidae; genus Peronia; species Peronia verruculata. The sequence goes on from JBCAUA010829239.1 coordinate 2,514, forward strand.
ATATTTTTTTATTTTCTTTTCACTGAATTACAACGATAGATAGTACTGTTTTTATCGACTTGCCTCTCAAAATCTTGTAACAACAGGAAATATCCGTGAATCGAGCAGAGCGAGAGTCACAATGGTCTCGTCTGGTCCGAAAATTATTACAGACAAGCCGCAAACTGACTCTGCCTCATACGGTTATCTGGCGCTCGCCAGCCTCAATGTGGGATTTAAGATAACGTGGTGTGTGTTACGTTTTTATGACCGGACCATACCTATGGTTATGTCTGGCCCCCAGGCTCAATTTGGGATCACCCTAAGGGTGGTGCACGTACTTTTGGATTATGCAGACTTCAGAGACACTCGGAAGTCTTACTTGTCGAGTCGCTCTCTGAAGGATCTCTTTGATAGGACGAGGTCACAAGCCATGTTGAAACCTCTTGTGCCATGTTGGTCTCATACCCCTACATGTGGCTGAGAACAAGGCAAGCTGCATGTCTACTTAGAGGTCTTTTTTTGATAGAGTCCCTTTAAACTTTTTGGTTACGCTTTGATATACCTTTTGTAACTCATGAACGTATGTAACCTGTAAAATACCAACACAAACAATCAGATTTCGGAAAGCCCATTTTATGCATGAAGCTGGAGGATTACACTGTAAAACATTCTGCGATAGTTTATGAAGCTGATCAAAAGTTGTTCATTTCTAATTTTCACAAATAAGACGACTGTTAATCTTCTATTTGTGTTGCAGATAGTTCTAATCAAATGTTTACACTCTTTTTAATATCACGAGTAACAGGATTGTACCTGAATATAATAATATTACATGTACGGTCCTGTGATTGATGACATCTTTAATATTTTCGCTCTCTTCTGGCATGACACATTCTTGTAACATTCAGTTTGTTGGACAGCTGACATTGGACACTCACTAAAAGTAAAAACACACCACCACCACCACAAAACATCATTGTAAATGTTCTGCACGTGTACAGGTTAGCGCTCTGATTTCGCACCTTCTTCAATTATGATATTCATTTTGTCTATTTGTAACAGATGGTTCTGTGGTACAAACCCAGCCACGAGAATTATCTGCATATAACTACTTCTGGCAAACAGCGTGAAGGATGGCGCACATCACAGCGGAGGAGTACCAGTACATCAAAGTTTTTCTGATGGTCTTGTTCCTCCTAACGTCTTTGCTAGGAACAGTAACTAACGTCACTAATGTGCTCATTTATTGGAGGATGGGAGTAAGTGACAGTGTGGCGGTCTCATTCTTTTATATGTCAATGATAGACTTTGGCGTTTCGTCCTCGGCACTCATCTACAGCATAATGATCATGTTGGAAGTCATAGAGGAAAGATCTTACATTATTTTTAGTATTCAGCCATTTTCGATGGTTCTGTTCACTGCTAAACTTCGAGAGATGCTTTACGGCATCACGGTATTAACGACCACATTTCTGGCACTGCAGCGATGTCTTTGTGTCTACCTACCGTTTAGATTCAGAACCATGTTTACCATGAAGAAGACTATCATTTCACTCGTTATCCTCACTTGTTATCTGGTGAGTACTTTCATCCCACAGTTCATGGACATGAGATTGGTCTATACCTTTGATCCACTGATCAACCAAACTCGATGGGTAGTAACTTACAACTTTGACACAAATCCGATCTGGGATTTCAATGATGCTCACCATGAAATTTTCCTCTCCTTCGCCACTCAAGCTATCGTCATGCTCTGTCTCGTGGTTATGATCAGAATCCTATTCTCAGCCTCCGAATTTCGTCAACGAGCTAGCCAAGGAGGAGAGAAAGCAGATCCTTCACAGACCAGCCAGCCCAAGACATCCAGTTTGGCGCAGAAAGACCTCAAAGTCATCCGTGCAGTGGCTGTCGTCTCTGTGGTCTTTGTGATCTGTAACACCCCAAAGATTGTGCTAGCAATTGTTCGGAAAGCGGTTCCAGGTTTCAGACTATCGAGACCCGAAGTCTTTTACACCTACAGAACAGTTATTGCCTTCAGGATGGAGTTTGAACTGGTCAACTCGGCGGTCAATCTATTTATTTATGTGATGTTTAATCCGAAATTCAGACAAACTCTAATGGGCTACTCTGAGCTACAACTCTGAATTTTAAAAACCACAACCTATTAACTTTACGACATAGTTCATCTTTGACGACTCCTCATTTAGGCTAACCTAAAGATTCTGAACTACAACGTGTGTGCTCTTAAATCTTCAACAAATGTTTTAACATTCCACATTACCTCACCTGACAGAACTAAGTATACCATGTTCCCCATCCTTCCAGGACATGTCACAAAAGATAAAAATATGAAATAAAAAAGTGAAACAAAAGAGTCTTATTGATCTAGCTATTGGTGATTTTTTATTGCAAATGTTGTGGTCTACACGATAATGAAATAGCCATTCAGACGGATATGGCATTTAGAAAAAAAAAAAAATAATAATAATAACACTTGTAAGATTGCATAAAAATGAATATATTTCAACATAAACAAATGACAAAATCGCCTACATAATCGAGTAAAAACAAAAACAACAACAACAAAGACAACAGATAAACAATCAAAACCCAAGACACACATACACAAAATTCAAACAAACGAAAAAAAAGACAAACTCGAAAAAAAAAAAAAAAGCTATCAAATCTTTCAAACCACTATATCTAAATCTGACTGTTGCACGAACAGAAAAAAATGGCATATTTAGACAGGAGTTTGCGAAATATGTAACTAAGCTCCTAAACAGCTAATCTGCCGTCAGGGCAAACAGCTAGAAATATAGAAACAAGGATCAGTTACACAGTAAATCTCCGATGAAATAATTGCCTAGAACGGAACTGTTCAGTCGAGCTATACCAATAAAAAACAAACAAGAATAATACACACATACACAACCTATCCTACAAATTGAGGCAACAATAACATAGTAATGTATTCGCAGAACCTGTAGTGATCGATGTATCGACACCCCCCCCCTTCCCCCCAATAAAAAAAATAGTGAAGTTGTCTTTCTCCTTATGACCTGCAGAGAAAACAGTCGATTTGTCAAAACACCTATCCGGCTTACATACAACGGCAAACAGATATCAGCATTAAAAAAAAAAAAAATGTCAAGAATTATTATATGACTTAGTGGCCACTACGTAGAGCCGTTACCAATGTATGCATTTAAAAGTGCCACCACAGCAGAAGAGCGCAGGTCGTCTCAAGCAGACAAGAAACGGGCAGCACGCAAGACAAGAGCCACCAGCACAAACAGCATGGCCCCTACCCACTTCTGTCCCACCTGTGGATGGGGCTTCCTCGCTCGGATTGGTCCCACCAGTCACCCCCAGACCCACCGAGTCAGACCTAATTAGACTGATGCCTCGGTCATCTTCGACAACGAAGGACAAACAACAACAACATAAAGCATACACAGCTTCTCCCGTTTCTCCTTTCCACCCCACAAGTTGGATGCCAGAAAACTCGTCATCAATAAAGAGTTGAGCTTTGGGAGATCCACTGAAGATAACGAGTTCGATGTCAACCGAAGACGCTGTCCATCGTATGTTAAAATTCCATATTGCAAGACCAGTTAATTAGATCGTGGCGGACTGTGTGAACTCCGCAGAAATTTTCAGCAAAGATTGGCTGTCAGCCTGGAAGTTTATTTTGCTTCGTGACAACGACCAGACAATACAAGTGCTTATCTGTCTGTCTGTCTGTCTGTCTACTTATATATCTATCTGTCTGGTATTCTATTTAATTTTATTATAATTATGTCTTTTTGTTTGTTTGTTTGTTTATTTGTCTCTCTTTCTCTCCTTATCGCTTAAGCTAAGACTGTGATTAATTTCTCAGAACTCGTCCACATACAAGATAACCACAGCCTCTTCAATTATTGTCACCTTTTTTAGAATAACTTCAAACACAGTGAGTTCATTTTGGGTTTGTGTAGAAAGAAAGAGATCTGTGTGTCTAATTTCAGATGAATACGTTCAGCAATTTTTTTTTGCCCATAAGCCCTTTGCGGATTTTATTGTCGGTTTATAGTATAGATGTAGGGAAAAAAAAACAGGTTTTTTAATTCCAATCATATTAGGATGGTTTGTTTGTTAAGCGATCAAGGGGAATAGCCCTCGCATTTTCCTCATGGTCTTAATTTTTTTTTCTATATAGTGTATGTAATATAATAGAGCAGATACGCAGCGTTAACGTTTAGATGCCATTTTCAGAGAATTTCCACACACACACACACAAAAAAATGTCACTTTTCCTACGATCGGTATTACACATTCCATAGCTGTTGTATAAATAGCACGGAACTACGACTCTCATGGAACGACCAAACAGGAGGGAATGAGGTAGGAATGATCAAGGGTAGGAGAGGAGCAGGTATGTCGGCGAGAAATAACATCAGCTCTCATGGCTTTTCTTGTTGTTGTTGTTGTTTTGCAGTGTGGGACTTGCTTCTTCTTGTCTCCCCTTTACAATAACCTCTCATCTCATCTGACTCAAAACTTTCACATCTGTCAAGTTCTCCTCCTGCGTTCCCTTACCACCTCCGTGTCTTTTCCTTCTATTTCAGTCGCGAGGGATCATTTTCCTCAAGAAAACGTTCCACACCCAGGGACCAAATTAAAGGTTCCGACCCTTAAACAATTTATACTCAGTAAGTCTTACACACCGCTAACTAAATCGATAAAGGCAAATTTGCCCAGGGCAGCTCACTTTTCTGTGGTTAAGTTGCATTCACCCACTTGTGAAGTCGTTCTGTGTGGTGGACAAACTGCGCCATCTTACCTTTCACTTTCCGGAATCTTACTTCTGGCATGACAGCTAATACATTTGTTTCGACCAAGCGAAAGGCTGGACCCCCCCCCCGTGTCTAGTTTTAGCCGGGGGGTGGGGGGTGGGAAGGGGGGTACAAACACTTCAAATTGTTCACTACTTTGCTTCACTTTTCGGTTTGACCTTGTTAAGGTGGGTAGGAAATCTATGACTAAAACTCCTAGCTATGAGCCTATTGAACCTAGATGCTCACCAAATAACAGTAGCAGTGAGTGGTGTTAATGATTTAATGACGTAGGAAAACATATGACATGCTTACGGCGTCGTCTTTTTTCCCCCGGAAATCTTGTGTTTTTATTGGGATTTCGTGGTGGAGCGTAACACATATAAGTCAAAGTTCTAATTTTAGCAGGGGGTACAAATACTCCGCCGGGGATTTCCAAGTGTGTGCTTAGTCAGATATGAACTTTTCCACATTATTAGGCTGTGTTGCATTTTTGTAGTCCAAAACATGTCTTATGTTTCGTGGAATGAATCTGGGTTTTGAAACTGGCTTCACTCCTTGTTCATGTGACCATTGCGAAACTGTTTAGATTCCTAACCAGGATAGTTCTATTTTCTTTGAGATGTTGAAAGTCAAGATATGATTTTATAAAAATACAATAGAACTGTCTGACCAGCAACTAGCAAAACAATTCAAGAAAAACAAATAACATAGAAATATATAAACAACTTGATTCTGGTGATAAATGCTCTGCCAAATTTTCGAGCTCGCTTGGCTCTTCGCTAGGGCAATAATGAAAACATATAAAATGTAAATAGAGTATTGCTGTACACGAAAGGAAATGTTAATAAAATGATTTGTAAAGGAGAGGCTTTTTTAATGTTGTTTGAAAAGGAAATTAAAAAATACATTTTTTTGAGCAATTAAATTTTTATAACAATTGATTTACAATGGTCAAATCAAATCAAGGTATGTAAGATAGTCAAGATATCATTTTAATCTTTTTCATTTATTCCCTGCTGTTTAAGATAATTAACTTCTCGTAATTTGGCTACACTGCTTATAGAGTTCACAACAGAATGAAATGCCTGGGGGAAAAATAAAAACTTTCAATACACCAAAAACAAAAACATGTTATACTTCGGTTCTTTCTTTCTTGTTCCTTTTTTGTTTCATTCATTCATTCATTCATTCATTCATTCATTCATTCCTTTCCGTGACTTCTTGCATGATCGCGGTCAGGTGAAGCACTGCCTCAGAAGTTTAAAACTCCGTGCAAAATTCCGGTTCATCACCACATAGATGAAACTGTTCCCTATGCTATTTGTAGCCGCGATCACGTGCTGGATCAGGTTTGCTTCGCTACTTTTGCAATGCTTATAGATGACGCAGACGTAGCCAATGACGAATAATGCCACGCCACAGACTATGTACAGCAGGCAAACGGACAGAAGTGTCTTTGTCGTCTGCCAATTGGATTTTACCTTGTCGTCTGGAGCCGCTCCTCTTCCCCCTAACGTCATCTGCAGGCGGCGCATTGACTGTCTCTTGACTTGTACGCTTATGACGACACAGCCGGAAGCCACCAGAACTAGCGGTACGATGCCCGTTACGTTGTTGATCAATTGTAAGAGTGTGGAATAGACTCCGCTCTCAAGATCCTTGTAAAACAGTTGGGTGTAATCTAAACTTACACGTCTCTCACCATCTGTGTTATAATGTTCTTTGATGGTAATGTAGCATGCAAAATAGATGGCATGTGTTGTGTGGCAGAACACAATGCAAAGAACAGCACAGATCGTCCGTGGAGGAGTGAATATCAGATGAAACTTTAAAGGAAAGAAAAGACAAAATAATCGCTCGACTGTAATTACTAGAGGTATGGCGTAAGATGTGTACAGACCTACATTCTGAAAAGTGTAAAAAATATGAAACAGGATGAGCAAACAGTAACTGATAGTGTAAGAAAAGGGGAAAAACTGATAAACTCTGAAAATGGCAAATGGAAAGTTTTGAAGGCCGACAAAGTAGAAGAGATCCGCCGTTGCCATGGAGACCAACAGGATGTTGGAGCTTTTCTTAAAACCATGACGGGAGATGATGAAAATGCTCATCACGCTCGAGCCAATGCCGAGGGCGGCAAGGATAGGCCTGCCCACAACAAAATTCATCCAAATCATCGTCCGGTTTGGACCCCCTGTAGACACAGTGCTGTTCTGCTGAACTTGATCAGTCAGGTTCATTGTCAAGGAACGTTTTGCCAAGATGGGCAACTGATAAGAAAAAAGAGATCTATAATTTTGCACTAACCAGGACAATCAAGGAGGGAGAAAAGACATTAGGTTAAACATGTGGTTTATATACGCATGGTCGCCCGAGCTCAGTGGTGTAGTGGGCGTGGTCTAGCCTGTCCTTAAGCAAACATAATAATTATTAATTATGCAGATTAAAAACGTCGGTGTTGATTTTCAGTGATGGCCTGCACTTTCCCTGTCAATTCCACAGACAATTTGAAATTCGAATGACAACTTTGTCTCCCTGGGAATGGATTCCAAAGTATCAGTTAATTCCTGGGAAAATAATGTCAATATTGGAAATCGCTCTGGCTGCAGAGTCAACAGGAGGCTGTCACATGACATATCAATTGAAGGCTATCAAGTTCAAATTGTCCGCCAACAGGCAACAAACCAACATTAATTTGGTCAGATTCAAGATATCACAATAGATTCCAGATGAAGTGGCTCTCGCATAATTTGGAAACAATCTAAGCCAATTGACTTCTCGATAATAGAATCTAAAAAATGAGCTGGTTTTGGCCTCCGGGAAAAAAAGTTCTTCTCTGATGAAGTGAAGTACAAAATCAATTGTGTGCTCAGCTGGAGATAAGGACAGAAATTGATTTGATGGTTCTACTTGTTTTAGTGTGGAGTGGTAATCTGATTATCGAGCACTTAGTGTCTACCTAATGTTTCCTTAGGCTATGAATAATTGACTTTAAATAGGTAAACTGCCGCACTTAGTACAGAATGCACCACTAAACCCGTGTGCGCTTTGCAACTCCTTTTATATTTGACATTAAACCGACGATAACCAATTCATTACAACTGTAGGGCAAAATCGTTCAAACAATAACAGAAGAGAACAACATATAATCTTATATTACTTGGTATTTGGAAGTGAGAACACATATGATGAGAGATCGCTGCACAATGCGAGGCTGCTTGGGAAGAAAAGAAGCCGAGTTCATGAAGCGCGAGCTTTTTGTTGTCGAGAGAGATCAACAGACGTTTGGGTGAAGCAGGAGCCTGTATATCCGACCCTACACTGAGAGCTAGGTTAAGATCCAGATTTCACACAGCGTCAGTCATCTCGTGGTTGCTACTGACATTGAAGGCACAAGAAAAGGAGAACACGTTCTTGTATGTCCAGCTTCAGCCAACAGTCAGCAAGGCCCACAGGATCGACATGCTGAGAAACGCCAGGATCTTTGTAAGGAGTAACAATAGGGGCAGAAAGAGAGAAATCGGGAACAAAGGCCCAGGAGAAATAATGAAAATAATGAGATCCTGGCTGACTTTCTGTGTTTTCAACGACATCACCGTTAGATACATTTATCTCCTTACCAACATAGACACAAGGTAGTGACATTTTCACCTGACATAGGTCTCCAATTGAAACACTAGATCATTGACATCAATGTGATTAGGTAATTGTAAATAGATGGGAAACCAGAAGGCAACCATATGTCAACACTATTATATTTGTTATTATTATCCTTCTTATTGCTATTATTTTATTATTAGTAGTATTACATGTATATTGTTATTATTGTTTTAGCTCTCCCTTTTACATTATTGATCACCCGTATTGTATACATTCTCTTATGTAATATATCTTATTCATAACCGTCGCCTATCATTCCCAAGAATAAAATATCGGGACTTTGCAAGGATTGGTACCTGGAACTTTTTGATCCCCGATTGAGGCGGCCTAACCATTATGTTCGATGCAATTCAATGTATGCATTCTCTCAAGACAAGAGAGAGCAAGGACACCTTTCGCATTGCCCTAAGTCGAAGTTAGAGGCGCTTTCAAATGAAAAAGTGAAAAAAAAGTTAACAACCATTGAAAATAACTGGACAAAATTTAAACATCTCCTTGTGAGAACTTTTACAGATGTACTGGGAGGACCAACAATAGTTAAAAAATTATACGTGAACAGATTTCTCTTAAGTGGGTTGTCGAAAAAAGACTTTTCTGACCTATTTCTAAACAAAAGTTAACAACGTCCCATTAAAAATAATATGGATTTCAGTGTAATTTTATAAAGAAAAAAAGTTTAGAGTATCACAACGGCCAAATAGCTGGATATACTATGGCTGTATAATAACCGTGTGCAGAAGGGCATTTGTACCCTTGTTGTCATGTTCCCGATAGATATCAGTATGTCTGCTCTCTAAAAAAGAGATTGGCGTTATCTCAAATGAAAATTTGCAAAAAAAAAAAAAAAAACCAACCCAGTTTCTATCCACAGATGTATTTAGCAAAATCGGTGGAGGTGGATAATTCAATTTAACCATGAAAAAGAAAAGAAGTAACAGATTTAATGGGTATACAAGTATCCCGATCCACTAGAAAACGATATGTGCATTTCGAAAAATATTCGTGATTTTCTCTCGCGCTCTTTCTCACTTTGCTCTCTCTCTCTCTCTCTCTCATGTTTCAGTTTCTCCATCTCTCCGTCCTCACCTTCGGTCACTTTATCTCTTCCCTCCTTCAACCCGTTTGAACAGGTACACAGATATACCAGAGACAGATCGCCTCAATCGAGAAAACACCAGGTTCTGGTTTATAAACAGCCGTGTGCACAACAGGACAGTTCATGAAGTGAACAAGATAAATAAGATATTACTTTCATAACATAGTTCAGGATCATTCCAGCATATTTGGAGTATGTTTTGTCAATTACCGTGTTCATGTACTCACCGTGTTAGGCACAATATAGCCGTTATCGTGCTGATGTGCCGTTAAACCCCATCTCAACTCAACTGTCGATGTCTGATTGCTCCTCAACATAGTGCAGAGTTTGGGTCACTAGATCTAGTCGGTGGGTCACCATAATATGAAGATTATGCACATGAGTTGGGAAATTTCGGAGACAGCTAAAGGTATTTTGTTTTTCTTACGCTTTTCAGTCCCAAGAAAGTAGGATTATCTCGGCTTTCAGAAGTTGCCAATTTTTTCTGAGACATTTTATGAGTAGAAATTTAGAATTTGGAAATTTTACCCGGACAGCGGCATTCGGCCAATTCTTCCATCGATTTTCAACTGCCAAGGGTTCTTTAATGTGTGTAATGTACACATGAGACCTCTGAAATATATTCACCCTTATCCGAGAAAGCTCGACGTCGGGCTTCCCAACTCACAAGAAGCCAAGGGGCCGTTGAGTCACTGCAAAAAATGCGGGTTTTCGATCTTCGTGTCCTTCCATCCCTCTGTGCAGGACCCGCGAGTCGATCCCGGCCTGTTTTCTCAATGAGCAGACGCCAAACCATAGACCAATGAGCACCCCCCCCCCCGCCTCATAGACAGAGAAAGAAAAAAAAAAACGCCACAAAAAGATGAACTCTGTGACTCGCGTGACTCTGTGATGCTGTTTCTTGGTGACGCTATGACTCCTGTGACTCTCTAATTCATGTTACGCCATGATTCTGTGACTCCTGGCACATTGCGACTTTGTGACACATGTGACGCTGTGACTCTATGACTCTTTGGGAAATTAAATTAGAAATTAGACTAACCCTCTCTTCTTGGCGAATACGTTTTTACATCTTAGTCAACCTCCACAAGAAACGCGAGAAGAGACTGGTGCATTTCTCTGACCAAACACTCAAGATTTTTAAAATGGCAGTCCCATTTAAACAAAAACCCAAAACAAAAACAAAAACAAAACAAACAAACAAAACAAAAAGATAATGCATATATAATTGATAGATACATAAATACATGTACATACACAATAAATATAAAGTACAAAGATAGATTATAAATGTCCCATTTAAATAAATGATTGAGGAGCAAATGAATCACAATAAAAAAAATCTTTAAATTGGGATGGAATAATGGAAGAAAAATACTACATGTATTTATCAAAAGTTTCTCCATAACCACAGAGAAGAATGGTTTTCTTTTGGCCGTTTTGTATTGCATAGAATATGACGCTTATAAAAACAACAACAACAAAACGTGATGAGACCTTATGAGAGTGTTGATCAATACAACGTCAATACAGAAAAATCAGCCAGTGTGATTGATGCCTCGGGCAGAAACATGGAACACATACCTGTTAGAAAGACCCTGCCTTAGTATGGGATGCAAAGTACACAAGACACAGAGCATAATCATGTACTGTCCGCTCTGTCTAGTTATCCAGTGATATCAATCACATTTCCGTAAACAGATACAAACAGTAAAATACTAACATACATGACAGAGCAGATGCTGGACTGAGCGACATACATTTTGTATGCGACATACATCGTTATAGGATTAATGTTTATTTTGGAGACAGAATTGACATCACAGGATCATCCGACAGGGCTGAGGCTAGAGAGCGTCAGAGAGGGATGTAATGTGATTGCACCCTAAAAGAACTCTAATGTGACGCAGATCAGAGAGGAATGTAATGTGAATGCACCTTAACATTGTACACGAAAGAACTCGGAACGTGAAGCAGATCAAAGACGACATAGACGTTTGTACTAATAAGCTGTGACTACCAACTTTCCTTAAAATTCCCGGAATCCACTCACAGACAATGTCATGTGACCAGAGGAAACTACGATGTCCGTTAGGCATTCGTCTTCCCTGGGGAGAGCAAGAGAGAGCGAGAGAGAAAGAGAGAGGGAAAGAAAGAAAGAAAGAAAGAGAGAAAGAAAGAAAGAAAGAAAGAAAGAAAGAATGTGAAAGACGGAGGGACAT
>JBCAUA010829250.1:0-28793 GCA_038406235.1 Peronia verruculata
AGAAACTAAAGAAGCCAGAAATATCACACAATTCAAGAGCAGACTTAAAACAGCATTATTCGTCCAAACATATCCATGAAAAAAAAAAAAAGTTCAATATTTGCCCATGTTTTGAAATTTTGTTCACTGTGTGTGTGTGTGTGTGTTTTTTGTTAAGCATTCTAGCATGCATTCGGCAGCAAAATGAAAAGCCAGAAGAATCCGAAATACCAGTAATTCCTGTAAAGAAAGGCCTACCAAAATCTACTGCTCACCGTTCAAAAGAAAATCATGCATGACTGACAGCAGAAAATCCAGACTAGTATGACGCAAAGTTATATGAGCAAAGGCAAAGATCAAAGGCAAACTGGGCTACATTCAAACAGCAAGCCATAGAGAAGCAAAAAGAAAACAAGAAGGAGAAAGACAGAGAACGAATGAAAAAGTGCTGACAGGAACAAAGGGAGCAGCAAAGAAATTCAGATGGGGATAGAGAAGCGAAAAAAGGAAAACCAATGACAAGACAACAAATTGAGAAATTAAAGCAGAAGAAAGAGAGAGAAAGAGGGCAGAGAGAGAAGGATGGACCAGACAAAAGAGGACAGCAGAAAACAAAAAAGCTTTAGATCGGTATTATTAAAGCAAGACAAGGAAAGTATCTGCTGTAGAATCAAAATGTGAAGAAGTAGAAGAGAGGCCAACCCATGAAAGAACAGGATTGGCGAAGAATCAAGCTGTATATCGCTTGGCTAAAGCGTTGTCAAAAGATTGCAATAAACGTCAGCAAACACTGACAGATTTCTACCAGTGGCGTACTAGTACTACACCTGCACTACAAAATAAATGCAGTATGACAGAGATGCTTTTGTCATCAGAGGCATTGTCTACGAAGGAGAATCTGCAGTTCAAACAACTGTTAGCTAAGAAAATGCTTCACATGCCCAGCAAGGCGACAACAAATGATCCCCAAATGAAAAAGTGTAATGTGCAAAGCCTGGCAGAAAAATCAAGCTTTAAATTACGTTGCAAGCCATTGAGGTTGATCACAAACGCAAAAAGAGTCGCTGCCTTTTTAAAAGAAAATTCCAGAATTCTTCCTCTAAAGAGGACATCAACAAGAGGCCCTTCTCATATTTTGGAGAACAGTATTGCTGAACTTTATGAAAAATATGTCAGCAGATATCCTAAGGTCAGCTTTTCATTCTTTTGTAGATACTTACCAAAGCATATAAAAACCAGCAAATTTTTAAAGTTTAATCAGGCCCTCTGAGAAGTCTGTGAAAACGTGCAGCTCAAATTAAAGGCTCTAACCCATGTTGGGGTAACATCTCTTGGCAAAAACAGAGCTGATTTGCTCAGGAAGATTATGTGTAAGAATGATGGCCCAGAGTTTCAATTGAATTGTTTAAGTCTGAAATGGTACAAGTGCGGACCTCATTTAATTCAGAATCTTGTCACACCAGAGGACAAAGTGAGGACAACACATCTGCATGAGTGGACCATGAAAGAAGTGAAACGGGGGGAGAGTACAGTAAAAAAAGAAAGCACTTCTTCAACTGACAAGAGTAACCTTTCTGGCTTTCCTCTGCACCTATTCAAGGCAAAGTGGCAGTATGAGCAATTTTCATTCAAGAAAACACACTTGCAACTAGCAGAAGTGCTGGCAACTCTTGACTATGCAGAGAACTACAGGTGCATAAGCCAGGATGAGGCCTAAAGCATCCACTGGAATTACGCACAGGCAACTTTATTCCATGCTGTATTTTTCTATAAATGTAACTCTTGTGGGGAAGGAGTAACACATGCAGTCCATGTGGTGTAAGATGATCTCACTCATGATGCTGCAGCTGTGAAGGTCTTCACTAAGGCGGCATTTGACGAAGTGAAGAGAGTCAGCAGAATTCATGTGAAACAATTCATACAGTTCACAGATGGATGTGCTGCGCAATTCAAGAGCAAAAAGCCTTTCCATGACATCCAGGAGAGTGAAACTGTTTTTTCTGTTTCAATAGAGTGACACTTCTTTGGAAGTCGCCACGGAAAGAACCCTTCGGATGGAAAAGCAGCGGTACTGAAGTCGGCAGCAGTCAGAGCGGTTAAAGCAAGGAAGGAGGTCATTCAGACTCCGCATGACTTAATTCTCTTTGGCAAAGAGAGTAATGGCTCGGGGAGGGCCCTGTGTCCATTATTAAAAGGAGTTTCCTCTGTGTGGATTCTTCTACTCCAGAGCTCAATACATCCCAAGCAATCCGTGATGCCATTCATGGAATCCCAACTACCAGAACCCTCCAAGTTGTCAGAAGCTACAAAGGCAAGCGAACTCTTTTGCTTTTGTGATGGTTGTGAGAACGCTGCAGGATGCCACAATTCTGAATACATAGATGACTGGCAGGAGGCAGATGTGCTGCCACTCAAAAAGAAGAGAGTACCGGTAGGTTTTTCTTTAACATTAAGGCAAAATTTATCATGTACCAGACAAATACATTGTATACCTAACCAGTCAATAATAGTCATTCATAAAGTAAAAGAAAAATTTAGTAACCTTCCAAAGGGCAGTGGTACAGATTCTGATGCAAAAAAATGTAATCAAGTAATCTTGGTCAATGTTTGTGAGTGGATTATGCTCTACTCAGTTCATGTAATTTAACTCTGTCCTGTAAGTTTTTGCTATTGTACAATGAATTTTAGTTTTATTTTAGTTTTAATTTGTTTTGATCATAAGTATAAGTATGATATTATAGATATCTATGCTTATTATGATTTGATCTGTACTCTTGTTTTCTGGAAAGCAAAAAAAAGAAAAAAGCAAAGGATGCCATGAGACATGAACTATGTGCCTTAATTAGTACAGCGAGGGAGGATAACACAGACACACAACCTGACACAAGTATGGACAGCAGTGGAGTTATGGAAGAATTGTCAACTTCCACACTGAACTATTTGGAGAAATTGAATGATGTAAGTCTTAGTTTGTAGCAAATGATTTCATTGTTGTAGGTTTTAATTTTTTACTGATTGTTCTCTAAGAGACTCTTTACCAAAGCATTTTATCCACTTCTTTAAATTACATAATTAATATAATGTTGATTGTGCTACTGGTAAGCTTTTTCTTTTTCGAGAAAACGGTCATAATCATCTGTTACTTAAAAAACTAGATTAACCTTTTAGCACCATGATTTGGCAAGCTGGTTTGAAACTTATCTTGCTTTTGAATAATACAATTTCAGGGTGACAGTAACTCCCTGCTCAACTGCCAAAGAGAAGATCTGGATACTACAAGTGTGAAGCTACGTTCTACTGTCAGGTAAATTGTGCAAAAAGTATTAATGCCATCATTAGAATTGATCATTTTGGGAACGTCTGTTTTGAATTTTCTCATTGCTTTAAAAAGTTTAGTGTCCATAAATGTCCTGGTGAATGTAGAATGTGAGGGGTCATATGAAGAAAAGAATTTCCTTTTATGTTGCTCTTTCCCATTGTTTTGCAGTGTACCAAATGAGCTGAAATATTGTCATGGATCTAATTATGTCAAGATCTTAATTTCTGTTTTAGTATTAGTCTCTAGGCAATATCAATGACTGAAAACATTCTTGTCACTCATTTGTCAGGATATGAATATTCTCTTATATAAAATTTAATAAAATGTGTATACTGATTATCCTCCTACTTTCATCCACTGCTTTTAATTAAGGAACTTCTTGGCTAGGACATAATTTATGCTTCTAAGTGAAAAAAAAAGTCAGCTCCCCTGCAAGCTCTGAAGTAACAAAAGAATTACTGTCATTTGTTTGTATTCCCTTCTATTATAGAATGAGGAACATGTTTCCGAAAGTGCTGATGCTACTGAAAGATGCCCAGTTGATGGGAACTTAGGAAATGATTCTGAGAATGCTGCCTCTGTTTGTCAAAATGTAACTGGACAGGTTATTTGTTGTTACACTTTCTTTACATTTACAAACTAAATGCTGTTCGTAGGTACGCTCCTTCACAAAAATTTGTCTTTTTTCCTTTGTTTTGAATGGAATAAATGTCAGAGGGCAGGGCACAAAATGTCCGTTGAAGTAAAGTCCTTTGCGAAACCGCAGGGAACAAAATTAGGAATGACACAAATCATAAAAAGCGGCAGTGTTTGTCTGCATAAACATAAAATGCAACAAAAATTGGCATGGAAACACTGGATACTAATCTGTGACATAAAATTGAAAATAGAATAGAATTCTAGGTGCCAACTATTTAATATAATTTTTTTAAATCTCAAATTTGAATCACTCAGAAGCTTTCAGAACATGATTTGTAGAGGGTAAGAGAATGCTAACAAATATAGACAGAGGCAAAATTCAGAAGGCGGGTTGTAGAGGAAAACAAGAGTTTTTATTTGATAGGAAACACCTCTGGATTTATAATACAGAGTCCTTGCCACCCCCTAGTCCAGTGACCAAGTTCCCTGCAGTGAGAAACACAAAGGCCGACTTCCCGGGGTTTTCTCAGGGGTAACGTAACATCCACGTGCAAACCGCGGTGCGGCCGGCCCCATATCAAAGACGATTTCCGAGGCTATGTTTCCTACAGTTCTTATGTGAACTTGCAAGGTGGTACAGCACATTGCAGGCGCCGGAACTTGACGCCCTCATGCCGCCTGGACAATCTCTTTGTCGGAAGAAACTGGTCCACATTGAGCGTATGTAGTGTGGTGTAGACTTAGAGTAGAGCGGAAGAATTTTTGCGGTATAAAGTATAAATTGCTATGTTCCCTGTCTCACATAGAATTCAAAAGTGATCACATAACACAATAGTGTTTTGTTATTTTTTTATACCGTGGTTGTGGACAGCTGAGATAACCACCACTACAGGAGGTTATAAAAACCATATAAGCATGCTTTTCAGCTCGTCCCGCCACCGTGCTTATATCCAGAGACTACTGTATATACTCTTCTTGATAAATATAATTTGAATTAAGAAGAAATGTTGAATATTTCCAAGATTTGGCTGACATTTTCAGCTTGATCGTGGGTGGGATAATACTCTGGTTTCCACATTGATGTGTGCAAAGAGAAAAATATGTGCAGAACGCTCTTACGTATCAAAAATATGATATGTAAAGTGATCTCTTGGTTCCCCAGTTTTAGAACAGGAGCAGTGCAAAATCTGATTACACAACCAAAAACTGGAGTACAGAGTGCACAAAACTGAGCACTTCAGAATCAAAAGCAGTGGTGAGCAGTTTTTCTTCCTGAAGAGTTAATTGCTATCAGGTGTGCTACAATGCAGAAGATACCCAGTCTGTTCTGGACTAGTTAGGAGTCTGATGTTTTTCCTGGGGAAGACTGTTCTTGTTCTTTGAGATCTTCCTCCCATGTGTAGGCTGGAATACTGTTGTGCTCTGTGGAGAAAAGAAATTAAATATGGCATATCAACTTATGTAGTAACACAATAAAACTCAAATATTTAGAGTTTAACATTATCTGGGGAAAAAAAAAAAAAAAACAAAGAGGCTTGCTGGACTTATTGACAACAACTGTTATTCTGGATTACAGTATTATAATTGTTTATTTTTAGAAAAAAGCTGACAGTTGTTCATGGCCAAATGGATGAATGACCAGACTGGTATTCCACTGAACCTAGGTTCAATCCTCAGCTGTTCCATTTTTCTTTTTTTTCAGTGACAAAAATTTAATGTGTGTGTATTTGACATAGTTTTTGTGTTTATTTATGTACACTTTTGAGGGATTAATTGAGGGAGATGCTTTTACTTTTGCTAGATACACCTTGCCTACATCATCCACTGAGAGTTATGGGTTCATTTCCAACTCCAATGCATCCACATCCGTAGATCTGTATACTTTCTTTTCTGTTTCTTGTAACATATGTGTGTTTGTGTCCTTTGAGAGAACGTTTTTATTTTTCTGTTTTTTTTTAATCTATTTTTTTTTTGTTTTTTTTTTGTTGAGGGTGTAGTTGAAGGTAGAATTGAGTGATCTGGATCTAGACCTTATTCAGTGCTTCAAATATTAAAACAAAGATGGTCAAGCCTGATGATAAAACTTAACCATCATTTTTTACTGATTAGCATATTTTTTGTTACAAGTGTTTAACCCTTACATTGCCACAACTAATTCACTGTAAGTCACCGCCATTGCCACTATTTTTCACCAAAAACTTAAAAATTGACATGGGTTAGAAAAAAAAAATCACTATTTGAAAACCATTCCACACTGAACATTTCCAATACCACTTGATTGTCTATCAAACTGTAACTGCTACTCTAAAGGGTTCTCAGTCTCAGGATCTGTCAAAATAATCCTAGTTCCATACATTTCGAACACCAGTTGGGGTGCCACGCCCCCTCCTAACGCGCTGGCAATCTTCTCTTCCCTCTAGATCTAGAGGTTCGTGAAAGTTATTATCATTGTCAGAATCTGGTAGAACTGACTCTCCATTGTAACTGCTCCATGAATCGTCACTGTCCCCACCAATATCTTCGCCTGAATTAGAGTCTCGGCAATCTATTTCCCCTCATCACTAGAATCCATAGCTCTAGATTTGCTGTTAATGTAAACAATGCAGAAAATCGACGAAAAATCCACCAGAAACGGCAATGAATCACTTCAAAGAATTTCTGACGGAAGTTGAAGGTGTTTTGAAGGAAGGGAAGTCACTCTGGAAATGCCAGTGCCTCATACTTTTTAATACTCACATGTTTTCTTCTTACCATTAGACATCTGATTTAAGTCGAAGGTGGCAATGGCGACACACTCAGAAGTTTTCGACAATTGTCGAACGTGGAAATGTAAGGGTTAAAGCCTTACCTACATGCCTCCACCCACTCCCAAAGGAACATAGCGCAAACTTAGAACTCACGGCTACATGACTATGACATGGACTGAATAAGTCCCACTAGACTATGAGACTATATGTCTTGCGCCCAGGGCAAATGAGTCGCAAGTCGCACCAGGTGAGTTCAAGTCACAGTTGTTTTTTACTGTTTTCCACTATTATCCGACTAGGATACCAAAATATTTCTTTTTTTTTTTTTTTCAGATTAAAAAAAGGTTGAACTGATGTTTTGTGAAAAAAAACAATTTAGTATCTTAGTTAGAAAGTAGTTAAAGATGACCAAAAACAGCTGTATATCTCCATTGCCCGGGGCGACTTACGACTCATTTGCCCTGGTCACATATGGACTTAAGTCCGCTAACCGTGCCCTCCCCCCCCCCCCAAAAAACCAATTAGAGGCAGCCTGAAATTTAATTCAGGTACAACATGTTGGGAACTCAGAATGGGTGATTTTACACGATATGGGAAAATTTTTAGAGCAAACTGAATAGCCAGTTAGCTTAACTCAAGAACTTGATTAAAAGATTTTCCTGAAGAAAGCATATTGAAAACACCTGATTTAGTTGAAGACAAATTCCACAATTTTCTTTTTTTGATAAACAGTGATGGCTACAAATCTTGTTGATTTCTCACATCGTTATCAAGTTAGACAATAAATATACAGCAGTGAAAGTTTTGCTCCTAGGGAGCAAACTGATAAACTATTTTTCATTTAACAAGTTATGATACATACAAGCATTGGTAAAGAAGATAATTATTATAAGTAATATAACAATCTAGCAAAGCAAACATATCTTGAGCTCCGTTCTCTGTTGCTCTATCTCCATTTTTCGCATTTTGAGAAACTGATGTGCTATATTTAGCAACTGTTATTGCACATAGGAGGTAGGACAAAATGATTTTCAAAATCTATCTGTTTGGGCAAGGGATCAGTGAAACAATAACATTGTATGGTAGATCCCTATTTCATATGACATATATATACTCCAAATAGCCCAAAGGTGGAGACAAAGCCATAAAAAACTAAGTTTACGGTATATAGGCTTGCGGTATATTCACC
Organism: Peronia verruculata; assembly: GCA_038406235.1. Classification (NCBI taxonomy): domain Eukaryota; kingdom Metazoa; phylum Mollusca; class Gastropoda; order Systellommatophora; family Onchidiidae; genus Peronia; species Peronia verruculata. The sequence goes on from JBCAUA010829250.1 coordinate 7,874, forward strand.
CATTGCCAAAATTTTATAAACAAAATCACGAGCAAAGCAAACTGCATACAGTTATGGTTTTCACAAACCAATTTACAGACAACAGCTTTCCGATTCCCTCCATACACAAGAAACAAAGCCTACCTGGTACTTTGAGAGTAGGGCAGGCATATAAACTTTGACCTGCATCAACTTTGATTGTTTCCCCTGTGATAAACCTGGCGCCAGGTGAGAGCAAAAAACAGACAGCTGCTGAAACCTGAAAAAAAAAAAAAAAAAAGAAAAAAAAACCTGAGATCATTACAGACAGGATCGCTGCAGTGATGAATTGTACACTGAGATTAGCTATAGCTCCAATTAATGTTTATCCCCCCCCCCCCATTTGCTTTATCTTAATCTATAATCCTCTAAATCTCAGATAAATTATCTTGGTTAGATCTTTTGTTACACTGTATTTTTCTTATCAGCAGTTGTAGAGGTGAGCCCCAAGGCTTGCAGTACACAGTGGGCTGTGCATATTGTTATCCCAATGTGTCAAAACCAGAACTTTCCATTATCACTGCCCTATTAGTGCGCTACTACAGAGAAAGAAGTTTGTGGTATAAAGCATATAATGGGAATTTTTCCTGATACTTTATGTAAAAAGGAGTTCATTTGTCATGAATGTCATCTAGTGCAAATCCATCATTTCACAAACAAGCAACAAGAGCTTGGATCTTCAAGGAAAGCTTTAATATTGTGACAGATTATCTAATGTATCGGTTTGACATAGGCTCAATGGAATGGCTTACTAGCTTTATAATACTACTGACATATTTAGAAATGGCAGCACTTTCAGGAAAAAAAAAAAAAAATTTAAAAAAAAAAAAAATAATGGAATCATTTCTTTTTTTTTTTTTTTTTAGCTCCAATCTCATTTGAGCGCAATATTTCTTTGCCCCTCTCCCTTGCCTCTCCCCACCCAGAAAGTTCGTGTCATCTTTGTGGGTGAAATGAGTCTCATTTCAAATTTTTCCTGAGGGGAGTTCTTGATACCAAGGAGAATCAGCATGCTTGACTTTTGCCAAATGTTAATGAAGTAAAAACTCTTCCATGCGAAGACACTTAGAAAAGACACAGAAAATTCTGTGATCTCTTGACCAGTGATATCCTGTTTATTTCATGAATCACTTTTTGATATCCAACTTGTTGCACCTGGATGCATAAGAAATGGGACATGAATGCTGAACAATGGTGTTCTCTTATTCACAACAACTGGATATATGGCACATACTGACCTCTTCAACAGATCCAAGCCTGTGGTATGGCACTGTTTGTTTTATTTTATCGAAAATGTCGATCTTGCCATAGTTGGCAGCTGCTGTATCAGAATATATGGAGCTGCCCTGGAAAGAAAATATCACACAGTATATTTAAAAAAAAAAAAAAAAAAAAGACGGACCTACAACTGAAGACAAAATATCCAGTTCATTCAGTTTGCTTGAAATGATTCTCCCTTTGTGCATATAGGTTTTATACAACTGCACAACCTTCATCTGCTTTTTTTTTTTTTGGTATTTCTATCACACAAATCAGTGAATTTGACCTCCCTTCCAGTGATAACAATATTATTCAATTTCAATTATCTGGTCTGTTTTCACAAACATTAAATTCATTGTAAATACTTGGTGTTTTACTGCTGACAGTGGATATACAGCGGAGCTCATATGTCTCGCGGCCAGTCAAAATAAGATGTATGTCAATTTTTCACCATATGAGGTTTTGGTATCATGTGAAAGCTCATTCCATACCCTTTCAGTGGTGAATAAAATTTTGAGCTACCTTAACTCTAGCCCGAGATACTGAAGTTCAAAGAGACAAAGGGGGACCTCCTAGCGGACAGAAATTCTGAGAAAATCGAATTTAAATGAACGGTCGAACGCATAAATCCACATTCTACCTCCCACAAATCCCGGTTTTTAATGGGGAAATATTAATAAATTGAGGAAGGAACTTACTTTCAATTTTTGCTACAAAAAAAAAAAAAAAAAAATCAATGTCTGACCCCCCCCCCCCAATTCCCATTCAAAGCCCAACTTCTCAGATCTAGCCTAGCAACTTGCGTCTCATTTCGATTGGCCACGAGACATATATTTGACTCATCATTGCCATTAATTATTTCTCCTGATAAGCATCCCCTTACAAAGCCTGTGCATGCATTTTGCACAGAAAATGTCTAAACTAACAATAACAATTTCTTTGTAACAGTGGAATACTGAAACTGGTAGGCTACTGAACAATATGTTTTACCTTGAGCTGAAAGCTAGACTTGTGTGCTGAAATAAATGCAAATTAGCTGATGGCCATTCCAACATCATTGTCTGCACATGGTAGATTTAGAACTATGGTATCACAGAACATTCCTTAACAATTACTCCTCGTCTCCCCCACCCCGCATGGTCTGCTCAAACCACTGTACTTCTACGTGTGAGGACAAAGAAACACCGTCCCCACCCCAGGTGGTTTACCTTAGCCTAGCCTTTTGCTTAAGTATTATGCAAATGTTGTCTCACCTTTAACCACTAGTGTGTAATCAGAGCCGGTGGGCATAGTTAGAGTGGATGAGCTAACAAAAAGCTGGTTGCATGCGCAGTTTAACCATCTTTGGCACAACCCTACATGGTTTTACTCATCATTCTGGGAAAATGATTTCTTTATAAGCCAGATCAAGAGGATTGGTATTTCGCAAATTCCGAGAATTGTATCAGAAGAAGAAAAAAAAAAAAAAGGGCTGCATATTCTTTTTTTTTTTTATTGAAATTTCACAACATCTGATTTTGTAATATCCGAGTTCCAATGTAGCTTACAATGGATAGATCTACAATAATGTTTTGAATATATAGCTTGAATAAAATCTTACAGTGAATCATTTATGTTAGTTTTTATAATATATTAGAAATCTTGTGGCCTTTAAAGCAGCCCATCACTAAACAAATAATATCATAATTGCATTAATTTTACTGTGAGAACTTTCCAAATTATTGACAGACAAAATTCTTACCATTTAGAGCAAAAGGGTGTAAAGGCTGCTTCTGCTGATGCATTAAAATCTTAGAATGCCATACTCAGTGAGAGTTATGTCCATTCCAGTTCCATTTTCTCAAGACTAATATTTACAAATCAATCAAATCATGAAAACAAATGATAAAAAATATAGTTTTCAAATTCTACTACAATAAATTAAAATATCTACAATATATACAGGTGTATGTTTCTTCTGGCAGTACTTTTCAGGGATGTCAAACTGTTTTCACAAAAAGAAAAAAAAAAAAAAAGTCAGAAAATCCCCCCCCCCCCCCTCTGTCCTAAGAAATCACTGATGCCAAAAATTTTCAGTAGTCACTTACTGGAGCTATGCTGTTAATGCGAACACCACTGTGTACCCATTCTAACGACAAAGTCTTGGTCAGATTATCCACTCCTGCCCTGGCTGCTCCACTGTGACTGCAGACAAAATTGAAAAACAAAAGTAAAGCTCAATCAATTTATTATATATAGCATCTAGCAACACATTTTTAATAAACTGCTAGTTAGTTCAGTTGAGACAAATATAATTCTAAAATGAAAATCAAAGGCAGAAAAAATTTGAAATAAGCACATGTACAATGCTGAAGATCCAGCAAAATATATAGTTTTGAAGTTGAATCCTTTATGATGAGACAAGATAAGCAGTCTTTACAAAGAAATCAATATTAAATTTCATCTCTTTACCTCATCATAGGAAAACCTTTCCACATGTCCACAATGATATTGACAATAGCACCACCATGATCTTTCATCCAGCTGTTGTAAGCTGTAAAAAAAAAATAGTATGAAGCCAATTTTCAAGTTCAGTATTTTGTGATCTCAGTGCTAATTTTTTCTACCTCCACTTTATTTTAAGATTTTCAAAGATTTTTTTATGGTGTCAATTATGGGGTTATCCCTTTGAATGCTACATGGCCAGTATGCTAAGTTATTCCATATCTAGTTGGTGCTGACAGGTCACTCTGTGTCTCTTTAATTCACAACATCTCTGGCTTGCATCAAACAAGTTCAAAACTTGCTTCATCCCAGAAGTATATGAATTGAATATCTAATCACTTAATTTGGTGGAAAATGGACATAGCGCTCATTTTGACTGACTGTGGGAGATTTGTTATTGGATGATGTAAGTTATAATACATCAAAAATCCAGTAAATATCTGACATTTCTCTGTTGCAAATCATTGAGTAAAATACTCTATTACCTTCCTTGCACATAAAGAATGTGCCAGTAAGATTGGTTTCTATAACAGCATCCCATCCTTTAGGCTTGATTTCCTCAGCTTTGCTGATGAACTGGCCCCCACCGTTGTTCACCAAGAAGTCAACTTTCCCAAACTTGTCAAGTGTCTTTGAGAACAGATTTGCCACCTAAAGAAATCATAAATTAAGAAAATATTTTTGTTAGCAGAATGCCTTTTTAATATACTTCTGCAAACAACAAAATTAGCTCCAAAGTGACCTGCAAAATAGGACCAAACATTTATGTTTTTCGTGACCATACAAATTAAGCAAATGCATTTTTTTTTTTTTTAAAAGGAAAAAAAAAAAAAGAGACAGAAAGACAGAATGCATGCATGGTATAATTATATTTGTCATGAGTTTTTTTTTTAACCACGTCAAATGAAAGAGCAAACTGTAGATCTATATAAATTATTGGTTTAAAAAAATAGAAAAACTAAACATTTTTAACATGAACACTCACACACAGTCACTGAAAACAGAGACCAATAAATGGAGAGAAAATATGCGGAACAAATATTGAAATCGAAGTTAGGGCACTTATTTGAGGGAAGTGTTAGGTGTGACACAATAAATTTATAGACAAAAAAAAAAAACATGAAAAAATAATACTTAATTCTTTCATACCAGCTACTTAATTTTTTCAGCTGATTACAGAGTAATTTCTGATACTTTTCCCAGTGGTATTACAGAAAAGAAGTAAATGTAGCATAACATTCTTGCTCCTTAGGTACATTTCAGTTCTGTTTTCAAGGTAATAAAACAAAAGGCTCCCACTATGAGGTGACATTAGTTGCATATTTGTACTGTTTGATTGAGCTGATTAGTGACTGAATAAGTGAATATATATACCAAAATAAGAACATAATTATTTGATATAATGAACATACAAATAAAAATATACAAATATAATGGTGACCTGAATATTGTGTTTGATTCAGTTTAATTTTCACCATAACAGCAATCATTTTGGTGTAGCTACACTTTGGCCTGATATTACTATTTACTGCTTTTGTATTTTAGTTGTTATACCTTCTTTATATTACTTCCAGACCACATGTAAACAAGTTTTTAATGTCTCAGTTACAACATAAGGCTCATGCTCGATAGTGTTTCCCCTTTCTCCGGGAAATCATGTTATGTTGTACTGGAGTGCATTTCCTTTCTTGCTTTCTCAAAGGATGTCACTACAATAAAATAATGAAAATGAAAAAAAAAAAAAAAGTCAAGAACAAGTCATCACAGGTAGCCAATGAAAAAAGTCGGAAAACGAGGAAAATTATGTCAAGAACTGTTAGTGCCCATATATGAGTGACTGAAGTCAAATGTGAAGAATGAAACTAGTTTAAAAAGGTACCCTCAGTTCAAAGAATAATAAAACTAATCACCATGGAAGTGTCACATGAAGGACAATAAGGTATTTTGAGAAAAATCACATGACCGAGGATTTTCGCTCACACGCTGATTTGTTTACTTGCTCTGCGCATGGCAGACAAATCTTGACAAATGATGAGCTTTCAAACCTGTCACATCATATAAACCAAGCCACTATGTGAGCGATGTTGCCTCAGTCATGTGACCGATCTCGAAATACCTCATTGTCCTCTGTCTCAGTTCTCAAAGTCTACAAGAACATTGACAAGCACATCATTTTTGGTTTGATAGTTATTTTCATAATGGTCTCCCATTTAGCGTCAAAAGTCCAAGTTTGATGGTATCATCAATGACAACAGTATACATAACAGCTATCTTTGCTAAACTTTGAGCTCATATGGCAGTCAGTTTCCCATAAATCAATGCCACTTACATCTTCTTCACTGCGAATATTGCAAGTCAGAAAATCAATTTGTGCATCCTTTTTTGTCTCTTTCAGCCATGCTCCTAATTCACCTGCTGACTTTTCTAATCTTTCTTGTTTCCGTGAAGCAATCATCACATTGCAACCTGTGAGACAAACATATGATATTGCAACACAGATGATTCAAACAAAAAATCTGTTTGTCTGTAACAACTGATTTCTTCCATTATGAGTTCTGAGATTATCTGATTACTAAGTCTTTCTCACATTGAGATTTTATAAAAGCCACTAGCTAGTCTTTCTTAGAAACTATTGACAAAAAAGCCTGATGTTCTTTTGAATCAAGCATAATCTATGAATGAAACTTAAAATAGGCCTATTCTAAAAATATAAAAAAGATGATAACAAATTAAAAAAAAAAAAAAAAACGAAGCAAATGAAAAATATGGAATGCCACAGGAGAGATTTTCATGGAGAGAGAAAAATTATTGAAATATCGTGAATATCTAGTGAAAAGGGAGCATCCTTTCATCCAATTACAAGCTTTTATAATGCTTCATTGATGGACTTTATTATATTGAATAGTTGCACACTGAAAGCAAAAAGACATTCAATTGTTTCGTTCTGTATACATGTACGTCTTTCAACCTCCTGGTGGATGTTATCTCGATCTATTCGAATGTGCATCTGATACTACAGATGAGGTCAAAATTAAATCTGTTCACCATTCATCTTTAATCTTCTTTGGCCTTTCTTGCCCACTTCACTATGAATCTTCTATTATGCCTCTCTATGTGCTGTGAATAAACTAGGTCTTACTGACAAGAATCTGGTAAAATGTAAGGGACTGAAAGAAGGATTTCTCATTTAGAAAGATTTTCTTCTTCTTTTTTTTTTTTTTATTTTCATTCCTAGGGAAACAGGATTATCTTGGCTTTAGCCTCAGTTCCTGCCCTATTTTTTGACGAAGAAGAATTTTCTGGGTTGAAATCTGGGACCTGGAAATTTTGCCCAGACAGAGAGGTGTGTTCACCTTTATCCAATTTTTAACTACAAGGGGTTCATTAATGTGCACATGGGACTCCAAAATAGAAGCATATTCACTGCTATTCTAGAAGGCTAGATGTCAAGCTTTTCCCTCCCATAAAGCCAGGTGAGTATTGGTTGTGGACTTGAGCCACTGAAAAAACATAACGGTACTAAATCCTTCTCAGGCTTTGACATAAGAATCCAAGACTCGAATCAACGACCTTTTGGATATGAGTTTTTTTTAATGACACACAATCATGACAACACCCCCCCTCCCCCAACACACATTCCTGTCATTCTGATTTTTCCGATTGTGTGCACTATATTCCTATTTTTTATATATTTTTTTGCTTCGCTGACACTGGCCCGGCCATGCCTGTTTTGAATTGTCTTATTTCATTTCACCAGATATGCTGGATGATATTTTAATTTTATCTCACAAATTGCCTTGCAAACTCAGATCAGTTCTCTGCCTTGCAATCACTACTGTCTCAGCGACTCTCATTAGTTACTACTTCTTCCTTTTAAGAGCTGCATTGTATCGAACAAAACTATATCTATAATAGGCAAGATTTTTGTTCTCGCAGCAAGCCTAACTGGCGTGCTCTGTACTGCCCTCAATGGCTACTTTGTTTAAATCTAGATCTAGAGTCTACATGTTTCACGTATTTAGTTTGGTTTGATTTGGCGACAGGGCCTACAGTAGACTTAGACCAGCTAGTATGTGGCTGAATTATAATTTCTTTCATTTGACTTTTTATTTATTTTATTATTATTCAGTATAAAGAGTCGTAATATTATTATTATAGAACTAATTTATGAATTTGATCCATATGGGATAGGGACTCCAGGGGCCATATTTATTGTTGAGTTGTAAAGCAGTCATAAGCTTAGGACAACCGTAACTTGCTGCCGAATGCTTACGCTGTATTTATAACACCCTACTAGGCTCGAGCGCTGCTCTAACTCGGCTCTAACTTATGACTGCTCGAGGGGTGTTGGAAGGGTGTCATAAGCGAGCCAGCGGCATGAGGAAAGGTGGCCAGCTGCCTTTCAAGGAGACGCTGCAAACCTAAGAAAATAGATTCTAGTTATAATAGACATCAACGAATTTTACACAACCCGGCGTTTGCTGTTTTTGACGTTAGAGATTTCATTAAACAACAGAAATGATATCAAATTTAACCACCAACCAAACTAAAAATTTAAGAAAAGACAATATGTGCTTTTCTGACGACCTAAACCCTCTCGCCGTCTCCTTGCACTTTTATACATTAATATCAAAGATTATTTCATGACACAAAATGTATGGAAACAGTTAAAAAATGAGATCTACCATATATATGAAAACAGGATCTCGTTTGTCAGTGTATCACTGTCCGTTTCGTTTTCCTCCTATGTATGTTTTAACAGTAGCATCTCATTTGTTTTCTTTTCATCCTCTTTGCGTTCTTGCCGTCCTTCTTTCGAATCATTCACTGATTAGCATCAAAGCTAATATGTGGTGAATTTCAGTTGACCCTCATTAAAGTCCCTTGTTCGTTTCATCTGCTGTTACCATATAATTAAATTTATTTTTCCCTCGTAATTAAATATTTGATACTACTAAATGTTTTACAATTTGGAAGGCATCTACTTTCAAGAGGCTTTAAATTTACTAAGTCTATCACTCAAAACAGAGTTTTTATATTTTTATTCTAAATTTACCACCCACCTTGTGTGTGTGTGTGGGGGGGGGGGGTGGTATTTTATTGTATGCGCGCTTCCTCTTGAGTCTCGTTGGCTCCCACTGCACAGACGCCCTGACCAATTCGATCCATTCCATCTGGCCCGCAGCGCACGCGGCAGCATCACAATCTTAGTATTCTTACATGCGTATTTGCCTTTTTCGGTGGTTTTCATGCCCAAACACCCCTTCTGACAAGTGTAGCTAGTAGTGGTCTAAGTAGGTGATTATAAGTACCATGTGTGAAAGGACCTGTCGTCACTGCGTGAGAACTAGCTTTAGGAGTACTCGTAACTCGGGTCAGTTATGACAGGATTATAAATACAGCCCCAGATCTAAACATGATTAGATCTAGATCTAGATGTAATATTATAGATCTAATTATTACTCTAATCTAGATCTAGATATCTAGAATAGATCTACATCGGATCTACCTCATTGTTTTCTATGATTCCGTTTTTAGTTTTTCTGGGGGGGGCCAAATTCAGATTTTTGTGAGTTACGATAGATCTAGATTTTTGGAATTGGCAAAGTGGCAAGTCTGCCCCTACCCCTGAAGATCTACCCTGGGTTTCTATGCCCTAACCTAGGCTAACATTAACAACTCTTCTGCTGGCTTGTTGGATCTTAGCTCTCTCTCATACAAACAGTAATGAGTGCTCTCCAAGCACTTCATCACTGCTTACACTTACCAAGGTAAAGAAGCTCTTGTGTTATGCCTTTGCCAATGCCTGTGCCACCCCCGGTCACGATGGCAACTTTGTCTCTGAATAAATCTTGTCGAAAAACACTCGACACGGCTCTTCGAACAGTGGGTGCCGCCATTTTGAACAGGGGATAAAGGTCATAACCTCTTTAAGGTCAAGCAAAAAAAAAAAGAAAACGTAAGAGGGACCAGTCGCAGCTGAAGTGTAGGCCCAGCCACTTTGGGCAGGGGAAACCCAACGTCTACCCTTCTCGGATAAGTGCTAATGTATTTGAAAATCAGTTGCACACTTAAACAACCATGGGCAGTTCAAAATCGGATGAAGAGCAGGCGTATCTAGATCTAGATCTAGTAGATCTAGAATCTAGCTGTTCAGGCAAAATTTCAAAGTTTTAGATTCTGTCCATAAAAATTCTTCTGGCCAAAAACAGCAAGCAGAGATAATCCTTCGGACATTAGAAACAAACAAAAACACCAGTCCACGATTTGCTTTGTGGAGGGAGGCCGCCCTTCATTTGGTGTAACTGCTACATCACAGGGCGCACCTTGGTATACGGTAGCCTACGTGAAGTGCACGTTGAAACCATGTAACTTTAAGGGTGGCTTGACCTTCTCGACTTTCTCCTTCTGTCTGTCCATCCCTCTTGCCCCCCCCCCTCCCATTCTCTTAGTTAAGCTTACCTGAAAACACACGTAAGTGATGGGTGTTGTAAGTCTTTGTAAATCTAATCTAGATTTATAGATGTAAGCTAGGCCTATTGTTTGCATGCGCGTATTAGGCCTACTTAGTGCATAGTTAATTTATGAACAAGCTTGAGTGACCTAAACGATCTGTTTGTCATTTTTTAAAATAGTCTATTATTGAAAATATTAATACACTGTGTGTCACTGAAATAAATTCATGGTGAAAATTATGACTTTGCATCCCACTTCTCTTATACTATTATTATTATTTGTTACTTTAAAAATGATAAAATAAATTATTATTATTATTACAAGTTTATATTATGTCTTTAGGTGTCGACATTAGAACAATTGAGAACCAACCACTAGAATATAATAACAGTCAGCACTGGTTTACTTTCTACCGTAGTATTGCTGTGTGGGCAGCCTCCGTGATTTAGTTGCACGAATACAAAGGGCCCCACGGAAACAGCTGATTGCTCAGTTACTCATGATTCTGTGTCAACATCGTTTAATTTACATCAAGAAATACTATTTGTATAATAATATGTAAACTTGCCTTCATCAGCATTTTTAAATCACTGATAGGCATTTTAATACTGTAGTTTTATGAGTTTATATGTAGTTTATAATGTATTCATAGTAGACATAGTATCATAATTAGGTTTTTGTATTTTATTGAGATGTTTCTGTAGTCAGGACTAATATTTATTTTTTTGTTTTGTTTGGGGGGGGGGGGGGTTAAGCGACTAGTCGCGCAGGCTAAATAGCACGACAAGCCTTTTTTTTCCCCTATTTATGCGACTGGTATCGGTACAGGAATTGGAAATTACTATCCTTATTATTGTATTCGTTTGAGCTTTTTCGTTTTAACAACACAGCATAAATATACCAAACTAGATTATACCCAGGGGCGGCATTTCACTGGGTATTTCTGCGAAAAGAAAGGGGTGGGGCAAAGCGGGATATCCTCGACCTGTATTGTGACCTAAATATAACCAGTTGTGCATGTAATTATTACCAATGCGACATTTTTCGGTATCGATATCACCTTCCGTCTTACTTCCACTATTTTCACAATTCACACCTCATCGTCGCTTTGAAAATGGCCGACCGCCTGGTTGTGGGCAGTGTGTTTAAAAGTTACAAGGAATTTTTGAACTGTTTTGAGGAACATATATCATCAAAATACATTTTTTGTAAGCTTAAGACAAAGGCTATTGAAAGTGTAAACAAGTACAAGAAAACAGAGGCTGGAAAGTATCCTCTTGAGTGGGAATATTACAACATCACGCTGGCATGCAAGCACTATGGACATTATACGTCTAAAAGTACTGGATTGAGAGCAAATCAGACGTAAGTGGATCTCATAGACATAACAGTATAGGAGACCTTGGGCGAAAGCAGTACTTCCGGTCCAATTTGACCAGAGCGTCGGCGCTCAGAAGCACGGACCGACCGCATTAGTTCTATGGAAGTAAATGCGTATAGAAATCTGGCGGGGAGGAAATTTATGACTAAAACTTTCCGCTGTGAGTGACAGGCTTAAAACATTTAGAGCATATTCAACCTAGATACCCTTTAAATAAGATAGGTAGATCTTGTGTTTTTGATTAAATTACCAGAAAATAAATAAAATAAATAGTCAAATTAAATAACAGATAATACAGTGGCCTCCACCTAAGAACCATTCACCTAAGAGCTCGTTCTGCCCAAGAACTCACCAATATTGCGAAACAGAATTTTTTCCTTTATAGTTTACCCTGAACCCACTCCAGGCACTCTCAAATTAAAAAAATCCACCAAAGAGCCCAGTGTCGGACCAAGACAGTTATGGTATAATTCAACATCTTAGGCCTGCTGTCCACTTGAGAGAAACGCATTAGAGATAGGGTGCTAGATATGCAGCAAAATGGGATCAGGGGTGGAGAGAACAGGTAGACAAAGGAATGGAAGTGATGGTTGAGGTATCTGCATAATCAGGCCATGTGTTGACTATCCCATAACCATTTCTTTGACTGACAGTGTGTGGAATTGGCTTGGTGGATAAGAAGTAAGTTTAGCCTCCTGGCTGGTCAGCTGTTTTGTTACTTTGGTTGGTCTGTAAACACTTGAGCCACTCAGGTGATTATCCATGGGGAAGCATAGTAATAATCATGTTTTCAACGATACCGTTAGGTGAAAACTTACATGGCTTTTGAAGGGGAGGGGTATGTCCTGAAATCGAGATTTTGGCTGAAAATTCTGAATTTCTGATTATTTTTTTTTTCTTTAGCTAAACCATTTTATTTCAAGATTTTCCCGTTTGTATGGTCAAAACTAGCCTATTTCATTGTTTAAACTGAGCATTTTCTACAAGGGGGGGGGGGGGGGGTTATCTAAAATATCACTCAATTTGTTTCTGATGGTCAATTTCAACTGAAGCTATGAGGCCTTTACACTAAGTTTGAAAGTATTTCTCTGGAGAAAAAGCCAGGCAAGAGAAGGAGGCTGAAGAGAGAGGTCCAATCTATCAAGGTGGAAGATTCTGAGGCAAAAGGAGCACATTATGTAACAAGGGACTGGTTGAAAAACATAAATCAAAACAAGACGTAATTATCTCGAAACCTACTTTTTAAGCATGCTTTTCCCTAAGGATTTTTTATATACCAACAGATTTACTTGAAATTTGGCATGAATCTTTCTGTGTATGTGCAAAATAATAACAAATATCAGATTTGCAATATTTTGTTTACTTTTTACAGGAAATGTTATCGAAAGGCCAGAAAAATGAGAAAAGATGGTTAAAAATTTGTAGAAGAAAAACTATGTCGAATTAAAACAAAACTGATACTTAGCGATATTGAGGTTAGGGAATACTATGGGTGTGCAAAATTTGAAACGATTTCATGAAAAAATACCAAAGCCTTTAGGCTTTTGAAAATTAGCATAGGGTGGCATTTCCAGGGCAATCAACTATCCAAATTATTTTTTTTTGACACTTTCCCTCTCTAATTAGGACATGCTGAACTTAAATATGATGCTTAAAAAAGCCTGAATTGAGTACGTTAGAAAATCACTCTCAGGACCTGCCCCTCTCCTTAATCAATGGGCAGTTTTGATGTACGGTAATTATTGCTAAAAAAGATCAGGAATTGCTATCTAATTATAAAATACACACAAGAAGGAAGAAGGGTGTATTTATTTACATGAATAAATCTTTAACTAATGGTAGTGATCAACAAATCATAGTAATGAAGACAGTCTCTGGTCAGATGGGTTGCATAACTTTTCAATCTGCTTAAGAACCCGTCCACTTAAAGAGTCCGATGATCGGGTTTTAGGCGCAGACCACTGTACTAACTCATAAGTTAATAGGAAACCAAAGGAAAACCTTCTGGAATTTACCACACATTAGGCCTGATGGGAATCAGTGAGTCAGTCGAAAGCAGGTGGTTTAAAACAAAAAGGAAAGAGAAGAAATACAAAATGTTTATGAGTTATACACAAGAAATGTGCCACCCCTGTAAAAATGTTAAAACATATTCAAAGGAAGAGAACAAGAAGGACCTATGGACATTGTTCAACATTAGCAAACAATCTGCTTTTGGTGTAGGATGTGATAGATGTATGCTTGCTTACACACTCATATATAAGCTTTGACACTTTAAAAATGCAAGGAGCTGGTGAAGGAGTTAAGGTCATTATAATAGCACATAATATTGTTGTTTGAAGTTTTATTTGCTATATTTCATGTTCAGTCCATGTTAGAAGTCTTGATTCAAAGTTCTGTTGTAACATTACAACCAGATGCATCTGCTTTAGCTCTTCAGGTAGACCTTTTTTTTTGTCCTTGTCACCTTTCTCTTGAATGTTTAAAAGAAGTTAGTTTTTCTTAGGAATTTTTTTTCCTAATACTATATTTTAACAAAACGGACTTTCTCCAATTTCTTCTTTAACTTTTTTGTTTTAAATCATCCATGTTTTCATTTCTTCCTTCCTTACCGGTTTTTCTCCAATTGACTTACTGACTTTGATGAGTGGTAAATTTCAGAAGGCTTTCCCATAATTTCCTTTTCGTATCAACTGTTATTTATTCTTTTTCCCATAATCAAGAACATTACTTTTATTATTTAAAGGGCTCTAATGTTTTAAGTCAGTCCCTCATAGCGAAGGGTTTTAGCTCTAAATTTTTTACTGTGTTTTTAGTGTTTTTTTGTTAAAACCACTTTTTCTAATCAGCTCCCATAGTTCAGCCATGCAAGGATTGTTTAATTGCCATGGCTTCCAATAGTCCATGTGAGGTCTAGTCTGTTATGAGGCTGGGTCCTTATCAGAGGAGGGTTTCTTAAAAAAGCTCCGAGTCTGTTGGCAGAAAAAAAAAAAGAAAAAAACTCCTCAGGACCCGGGTTGATGGTGGAAAACGCCAAAATGTGACTGAAGACATTTAAATACATGCAGTTGTCTGCTTCCATAAGTCTCAGGATTTTAGTTATAACTCTGGAGGTTGATTAGATCTAGAGCATGTTTTTTATAAGAGGGTGAACTGAACCCAATTATTCATCCAATTTGTTTGCAACAGGTTTTTTTTCTTTTTTTCTTCAGGACTTTGAAGACTGGGTGTCAAGCAAAGGTGACACTACAAGCTAACAAGAATAAGAATGGACTGGTCATTACAGACATCAATCTTGACCACACCATGCACAGTGATGTTCAGGATGATGGTAATATTTTTTTCCCCTTTTACTTTTACTTTATTAACATGTATTTCAGCAAGTGTGAAATGGAATGCCCTTGTTAAAACAATAATTCACACACAATGTATAAAGTCTGAAAAATGGAATGTGGATCTGTACCATCTCCTCTCTTGCTGAGTGTATGTGGTGGAGTACAATTCATCATGTGACTCCCCATCTATACCCTATTCTCTCTCTCTCTCTCTTGTAAACACACACCCTCTTCCACCCAGTCTCTCTTTCTCTTCCCTTATTCTTGCTTATCCTTAGTAAATAATTTAAATCAACATATGTGTTACGTATGTTGAGCCATACATTTATTTTCATAGAAATTAACTTACTGCTGACCTTGTTTTATTTAAAGAAAAAAATTATCTCAAAACACGTTGAACTGGTGTAGATGGCAGTGATAAAAAAAAAGAAGGAAAGAAGTCTCTAATAAGGATGCTTTTGTGTGTGTGTTTTTTTAGCTATTTAATTTATGTATGAGATGATATGGTGAAAACAGGTGCTGATCAATTTTTTGTTGAAGTTATTGATGTAACTGTAGAGCTTACTTCATTATCCTGTGGAGAAGAAATCTTTGTTCTACCTTCAGTATAAGTCAAGATATTGGTAGTTTACAATGGGTGAGGTGACCTGCTGCTGCAGATGAATTTAGTGAGAAAATGGCCAATCATATTTTTTCCTCATTAATAGGTTATGCCACTAAATCGTGAGCTCAGTTTTTTGTTGTCCTATCTCCACTTTTGGGCTATTTGGAGATATATAATATATGTCATGGGAAAGAGGGGTAATAGGTCTATCATACGTGTAATTATTTCATGGATTACATGGTCTTATCAGGTAGATTTTCAAAATCATTTTGTGCTATGTCCACAAATATTGAAGAAAGCTTATTTCTGTCTTGTGCTAAGTCCAAGTTATCCAGTCAGATTACTAAGAATAGTACAGAAAGGTTACCCTGTCTATTTATATATCCATCATCTGACAAAGTGTGACGTTTTAGCTCAATGATTTGTGCTGCAGGCTCTGGAAGCAGAGGTTGGTGGTTCAAATCGCAACGGTTGCATGTTGTACCCTTAGGAAAGATACGTAACACACAATTTTCCTCAGCCCTCGCGTCTGTAAAACGGGTACCTAATGTATATGGGGAAAGTGCAGTGGCGCTGCACTGTGGCGACATGGTCTGAAATGGCCAAGCCAATTTCCCCTCTTGGGGGTCAAAGGATGGTACTTTTTACTTTTTTTTACATGATAAGATCATAAGCAACATCTGTTTTGTTTGGTTTTTATTCATACAACAAAAATGATGTCTTGTTGCTGTTAGCTTGGAAAAAGAAACAACAAATATTATTCCCTGAATTTAAATCAGTGTTCCTCTGTTTTGGATGGGTAAGCCACAAAAAATATAATTCATATAGGAATGTCCCCATTAATATTTGACAATACTTGATAATTCAAAATCTACTATAGCTCAATGGTTTCACTTTGTCACTTGTTCCATTATTTTACAACGAAATAATTTTGAAGTAATGTTTGTTTGTTTTGTAAAACTTTCCACAGCAGAAATTTCTTACATAGTTTTGTGTTACATGCTAGGAGGGACACGAAATCCTTGAATAATTTCTTGATTTCTCGCTAATGTTAGAACATTAATAAATTCATATTTGATTGTAAAAATGCAAAGTTCTTTGGTAAATCAAGACAGTCGGATTTCAATTCTAAGCTTGTTTTTATTTTCATTGATAACATGTGGTACCTTTTGACATTGTCTCATATCTGTAACATAGCAACCCCATCTGATTTTCTGAACTCTGTCCTTGTTCTGTTCTTGTTGTGTTTGTTAGCTTGTAAAGTAAATATAACTTAAATATGACAAAGAAAAATTGAGATACTATTCTGAATTCCTTAAAATTGTTAAATTTATAGTAATTTTACAAGTTTTTATTTATGATATTTATTACCTTACCTCCTACAATTAAAAGAAAAAAATAGAGTTAGACCCACAACCATGGGAAGACTGTTGTGTGATTTGCAGGTGACAATGGTCCCGGTTAAACAATATTGCAAATGTTTCTGTTTCTAAATTTGCGCCTAATCCTTTAAGTGACAATCCTAGTCTACAAGCACACAGCACAACAATGGCCAAATCCCACCTAGTCAAATAAATAGAATCTGTTTTTTTTTTTTTAACAGTGCATACAATTTTCATGAATCCTAACAGATTCTAGAACATAAGAAATGACCAAAGATGCCATGTCAGCACAATATAAGGTGTTCCAAATGCAATCGTATGTTTCATAAATTATCTCTCTGACTGTTGTAACTTGAACTCAGAATTGACAATGCATTTGTTATAAACTTTTTTATGTTTTGCCTGTTGCAAGAAATCTGCAAACAAACAGAAGTTTTCAGATACATGTATATGATCATTGTTATATATATATGCTCACCCCATAGTTTAGTTACTATCAAAAGTTCTGCTGTTTACAGTATTATATCGTACTCATGTATGGGTACTCTATATATTTTACTTATTCATTTGTTTAGTTATATATTTGTATTTTTTTTATTTTTCCTCAGTTAAAGCTGTCAGAAAGAGATGGCAAAATTTGAGAGGCTCATGTTCAAAAAGTTCCACAAGTGGCTCAGCGACAAAGACCTCCTACCTTTCCGAGCAGAAACTTTTACCTCCTGCACTCTGTAAATGGCAGGGAGAGACAGACATTTCAGCAATGACCCAGGAATCCTCTCCTTCCAACTCAGAGGATTCAGAATCAACAGATGAGTCATACACACCCATCTCATACAGAGATGGACAGAGAAAGAGGCAGAGAAGCCCAGGCCCATATGCCGCAGTTAAAGTGTCAAAGTGGACAAATACCAGCCCATCTCCAGCTCTGCAGTTCTTTCAAGGATTGTTACCACAAATTGAAGAACTTTCAAAGAGGCGGCAACGTGAATTTTTTGTTGAAGTAAGCACTGCCCTCTTTAGACTGCTCGATGAACAGGAGGCAGAGGACAATGACTTGACATTTGTGTAACACTGATAGTATTGACTAATTTCACCAACTTGTGCACATTTAAATCACAATTTTCTTCATTCTGAGTCTGTTTGGAGGCATAAATGTAACGAGTTGAATAAGTTGTGAGTTCTACACCCAAGCAACTTTAAGTTTTAGATAATACTTACCACTGTACTGGAATACTTGAAATTCTGACCTGTTCATGCTGAGATCTCATGTGGATCCTACTTTGTGAGCTTTGGTGACACGTAATGTGAAGGGATGTACTAGGTAGGTTACATGCACAAGTGTAGTCATAATATGAGATGCGACACGATGAAATCAGGCTCTCATCAAATTTTGAGCATATGGAAATATTGGGATCCCTGTATAGATTATTCATTTCCCGTTCTGTGTGTGATAAAATAATTGTTGTATCTAAAGTAGAAGTTGAGATATTGGCAAATAAAGACGATGGAGGTGACCTGCTGCTCCAGCTGAATTTATCGAGAAAAGGCCGATCATTTTAGTAAATCCTTATTAATCCTTGTTAGGCCATGCCACCAAATTACAATTTTAGGGCTTTGTTTTTCAATTTATTTCAGTGAATTGAATGCTGAAATACATTTTTACATTGATATAGAAGGGTTTGGTGAAGAAAAAAATGCCTTAAAAATTTGTTCACTGTTGAAAAACACGTGATTTCTCCGGTCAGTTCAGTTTGACGAGCGCCTGATTTCATCGTGTCATGTCTCATATGTATTTACAAGATAGTTGTATACGGTACTTTAGTATTTCTGTTGATATTCATGTGACTTAGAAGGCTTTCAGAAAACCAGTTCTTTAACTGTGATTGACAGTAGTTGTTATTTAAAATAATTTTAAGGCTTTGAAATGTATTTTTAGGCCTATTGCTTCCTCAGCATTTTGCTGTCTATATACTGTGGACCAAAAATGGGCTAGCACCTTACACAAATGTCATGCTTTAAACATTTTTTACATTGGGTGTTTTTTGTTTTTTTTCAGCAATCACATTAGTTTATTACTGTTTATTTTCACAAAGTTCAGTCTTATAAACAAGCAGTTCATTAATTAATTATTATTTCCTTTTGACCCATCCTGTACTACATTTTAATATTTTAATTTATCATTGAGATATTTCCCATCTATGGCTTTGTGAGAGGATTATAGTACCCGCTATTTTTTGCAGGGCTGACATGTGCAATCTCATTCTCAGTGGATATTGTTTTTAACCTTTAAACATTTTTTTTAATTGGTTTTCCCCTTTTCACACATTTTGATGTATCATACACACAATATACAACGTATATATATCCTGATTTGTTATAGAGATGTGGTCAATTACAGCTTTGGTTGATGGCTAAAATGAACTTAAATCATCTTTTTTTTTATGTGGGTGACATACTTTAGTCATGTGAGAGTAAATTACAATGAGGAACTCAGCTTTCAAATGGTTTTTATTGGTTTCCTCACTCATTTGCACATGGTTTACATTCAGAGCATGTAAATTTTGATTAGTTACTGAGACATGGCTCACTGTAGCTTTTGCTTGACAGCCAAAACCCACTCACTTTCTAATTTGGTTGACAAAATGTAACTCACTTGAGACCAGGCTTTTTCCATTAGCACAACTGTACTAGGCATTTCGGTGGTGTTTTCAAAAAAATACTTTCTTTGGTGTAATTGACAAATCTCTTTGATTTTTTGGGCACAAGGCATAAATGAGTGTACTATACTGTAAAATAAATTTCACTAAGATGCCGCAGTTCCCTTTTTTTTTTTTTTTGTATGGTATATTGAAAATTGTCCTTTTTTTTTTTTTCAGAAAAATAAATATTTTTCAAAATCAATATAAAAATTAAAATGATATAAAACCATACTGATGTGTCATTTGACTTTCCAATTCACTATCAGACCTCTTTCTTCAAATGTTTGTAATACATTCACTACTTTTCTCATAGGGGCCATTCTGCAGTGCACTGAACGTATTTCATATCGTGCTCTGGAAGTTGGTTGTTTTTAGAAGAAAAAATCAGTAAAAAAAAAAGTTATTGAACTATTCAGGTGAAACTTTCAAGGAAACAAAAGAAATGGCTACACAATGGTGAAAGACCATTCCTGTACAATTTGCAGGACAGCGGAAGGAAAAAAAAAATTATTTTTGGTTACCCCACAAGGGTTGCGGGATTGATTCATTGGCCTCAAGTTAACCATCCCGCAACTTTTGTGGGAATGGTTGCAAGTGAGTTACTCAACAAGGACATCTTTGAGTTTTTACATTATGAAATATTTGCTTTATTGGTTGTAAATGTATTACTCTGGTAATGCTTGATTAAAATTTGTTCTGCCGAAACATAGGGACAAAGCCGCAGTGTCAGAAATGTCACATCTCTAACCCCACAAGATCCAATCCAATGCCTTTTGAAAGTTTTCCAACTGAAGAATGATGTGGAGCAGGATTAGCTGTTTGAAAATTCAGTGGCAGTGTCTGATATCTTCTTCTATTGTTGTCAGAAACTCTTCAAAACTGCTGTGCTTGTGACATGCCGACATGCCCTGAAGTTGAAATATTTTTCATGGTCACAAACACTTGAAGATAAAATCTTGCCACGAAACCGCTTTGCTTTAAGTTTAATTGATTAATGGGGTGAACGTTTTTTTTTTGTCTTTGACCTTTATCATTGCTGTAATGTAAATAGCTAGATCCACAGGTGAACCATGAGTGAGACTGCCATGAGGTCTTGCACCATATTAGCATGTAGTCGATTCTCTAGCAGTGGGCAGTATGTCACAAAGGGTAGTTGAGCCTTTGCCATTAGGTGGACACCTAAAATGTTGCACTAGGGGTTTGTTATGAAGTTTAAAATAAATATTTTTTACATGACTTTTTGTATTCATATATATCTACTCCTACACAAAAATGTGTTTGCAGACCTAGAGGTCACATGC
>JBCAUA010829251.1:0-14292 GCA_038406235.1 Peronia verruculata
TGAAATATAATTAACAGAAAATTCAGAAAAATTCACCATGTGGTGAATATGTTTTTTTCCTATTGTGATAATTTTTTTCACAATTTTTTACACCACATGTTTCAAATAACAAGAGAAAAGGTGATTTTGTCATTCTTTGCAATACTTGTCCTACACCTCTAGAACTTGGCAAAGGGAAGTAACCTAGCTAGCTGAAAAAATGGCTCATTCAGTAACAAGGAATCATGAAATTAATATTGTATTGTCAGTAGACCCTCTCATCATTTTACCATGATCAATATTCCTCATATTCTTTGTCACCTACCATATGTGTGGGTCATGGAATGTATCACAGATACATCTGTTTCAGTTAATTTATTATTCTAGAATTTTAGTGTTGC
Source organism: Peronia verruculata (assembly GCA_038406235.1). NCBI lineage: Eukaryota > Metazoa > Mollusca > Gastropoda > Systellommatophora > Onchidiidae > Peronia > Peronia verruculata. Next base: position 381 of record JBCAUA010829251.1, read on the forward strand.
TTTATGTAAACTTTTTTGATGCATGTGTGGGATGCATGTGTGGGACTTCTGGTGTCTTACATTGTAAATTATGCCAACTCAAAATGATAATAACCATGACACTACAGGAGTAAATTGTGTTATCTGTGAAGATAGAATCTGTTTCAATGGGCGAGCAGAAGGGTATTGCTTAATTGATATGACATGTGTAGGCTACATCACGAACTCCACACGTGATCGGCAGACCCATTATGTAGCAACATTTAATTACATAAATTGTCTTGATATCATAGGCTAACAAAGATAGTGTATAGTGAAAGAGACCAATCACAAGGAACAGTCGCCTGTGGGTGGGTAGGCCAAAGCATGCATCTGGCAATCTGTGCTGCTGTACTAACTAGGTCAGAAGGCTACCAAAATCGACTTTGCCCATGCAGAAATTCTCGGCATTGTGCCAGCGTTCTGATTTTCAGTCAGCGTTATTCAAGTACTTCATTATATAGCATTTGTAGCAAGAAAAGCGGGGATATGAAATTGAGTCCATATTCTCAGATTCTCATTGTTCCCAGTGTTATTAAACATGATCACCATATTTTTTTTGTGTGGGTTTGAACATTGATACTGGTACATGTGATGTTGTGTGTCTTACTATTTCAAATATCATTCATTTTCTTTTCAGGTTAGCAGCCTGTACCAGCCAGCTATCTTCTCAAAAGAACAAGGCAAAGAAACTAAAGAAAAAACATATGTTAAGACAAAAATTTCATGCTAAAAAGAAAGGTCAAAAAAAAAAGAAGAGAAAATAAAAGTCGTGTCTTTTCAGATGTTCATTCATATACCTTTGTTTTGGTTTTTGATGTGTTTGTGAAATAAGAAAGTGACTCTTGGAGTAAAAATTCTGCATCACATCCAAATTATACAAATAAGCCCAATAGTGGTTTAAGCTTTTTAATCTCAAATTAAGTTGAAATATAACAGACCAAAAATAGCAATAGAAGGATCCCTGACTGAGAAATATCTCTCAGTTTGAGTTAAAACAGGGGTATCAAATTTCCTATTTTAATAGGATTTCCTACTTTTTGGTTGTCAGTATTTCTCTATTCGCCCCCAAGACGGTGTTGTTTACTGTTAACGTACTTTAGTTTTACATGTTGCTAAATAATACGCCAGGAACTTTTCCTACTTTTTCATGTAGACAGATAGACATCCCTGTTAAAACTATCAAATGATTTTGCATTCTAATGTAATAAGCATAGCCCAGTTGCTTTTTTTATTTTATTCCTCAACAGAACAGAGTGATTAATCCATTAAAGTTGTTACGTATAAGCAAATAAATAACAGGCTGATAATAACATGTAAGCATGACATTTTCCAAACACATCATTCCCTATCTGTGTTTTGAACCACAATACATGTATTTATTTTGTGCTCAAAATTCTAATCCATTATGGAGGAAACAAACATTGAATATATGTACTTTGCAGACATTGTTACTGTATGGAAACATCTTTCTCATTGACATGTGATGGAAAATCTGTCAGAATGCTCCAGTGTAAACAATATTGAACGAAAAGATTCTGTACATTTGACTGTTTGGGCCATGTATTAAGTTTTGAAATCACTAACATCAACAATAGACAGCTCTCATTTCTTAGAAATGATAGTTGTATGTTTTCCTCTTGTTTGCTGCAGTACACTCAAATTGAAAGAACACAAAAAAAAATTGCTCACAATTCTCATTAATATGAGAAAATAGCACAGTTTGAGGTAATGTATGTAATTCGCCAATTCAACAGTGAAAAATTTAGGGTAAGAATCTTATCTAGACATACATGGCGGCAAGTGCATCCTCCTAGAAGTATACTAATCTGTTCAGGAAAACAAGAGGGGGGGGGGGGGGGTTGGACATAACTTCAGAGAACAGAAACTAGTCTGAAAATGATGAGTGGTATTCGTAACTGTGTTAAATATGATTTTTAAATGAATGCTAAATGTGATACTAAAATCTCATCAGTATTGTCATGGATGTATAATAGTATACATATGACTTATGAGTGTCTGTACTTTCATATGTATGAAAATGTCAGCTCTTTTTCAGATGTATATACCTGTGCTTTTCATACTTATAATTATATGATCTTAGTTGAAGTTATGTCAATGGCATGACATGAAAGATCCCTCGTGAAGACCAGAAGAAAGAGGCATTTGGAATTCCTCGGACACATCTGCTGGAGGAATGGACTAGAGAAACAGGTGCTATATGGAAAGATCCAGGGGAAGAGATATGAGATAACCTCCATCAGGAGGTTGAAAGACATATATAGAACATAACGTAAAAGCAAAGGATGGCCACAAATGAAATACATGTATATTGACAGCCTCAACAGATATGAAATGAGCAAAACCGAGCTGATAAGGAGAAGTGACAACAGAAGGGTCTGGCAGGCCATGGTCATCAATGTCTGCTCCAGACCTGACACCTAAAGAAGAAGTTGAAGTTCACATTCAAAGATGGTGCTTTTTTTTTTGTTGTTGTCATAGAAATCTACAGCTGAATTTAGTGGTCAGATGTTCCTCACTTAAGATATTGCAGTACTCATCAGTCTGTTAAGTCCAATGGATATCATAAATAAATGTTGCACATGGATCAGTTATTGATAATAGTGTACTTTGTATAACTGCACAGACATGTAATTCTCATAACCATATTCCTTTAGAGCACAGTAACTTTAAAATCCACAAAGTCATTTCCGAGGAAATTTTTCACCAGACATGTGAAAGTCCCACTTTCTTCCAGAGCAGAAACTACGAGTCTTCTTCCAGAGTCTTTAACTTGTACCCCAGCCAATATTATTGGATTATTATACTCATCTTTAAAAAGCCAGCTATAGCGGGGTGTGGGATTCCCATCAGCATCACAATGTAAAGTCAGGGTTGTGCCTCGGGGCTGCTGAAATGAGTGGGACAGTGTTGTTATTTTGGGAAGACTGAAGATAGTAATGGATGCAGAGCTAGACAACATATAATACCTATTGTCAGCTTTGCACTCAAATGCTTGAATATCCGCGAGTGAAACTGGGTCAGGTGTTATGGTTAGTTCACTAACTATAACATCATTATTGGCTGAAGCGTTATAGTCCTGGGGTGGCATAGGCAAAGAAGTATTGGATGCTGTTTTAGCAAACCAAGTGACCTGTGATGTCGGATGACTTTTAAAAGTACATGACAGTGTCACATTGGCTGAATCTGATGGGGAAACAGTTACATTAGAGGGCGGAGAAATTAAAGTGATATTGGTGACACTGGAAAGCTCGAAAGGCAAACTCACAGTATTTTGTCCACTTTGACCTTGGCACAAATAGTGTCCATCAACATCTCCAGGAGCGTATGAGGTAACCTCAAGAACAGCTGTTCCAGAATCTGTTGAGTATATCTTGTGATTGGTTGAATTTTTTATTTCTGTAATTGCACCAAATATGCTGGTCAGCCATCTATAATAAGGCAACGGCTTTCCATCCACTTGGCAGGTGATGTTTACAGCCTGGCCATCGGAAAGGATATCTGTATCTTCAGGTGCAATGAGGACAGATAATGGTTTGGCTGACCATTGCACTTGTAGAGTAGATGAGGCAGAAGAATTTTCATGAGCATTTATTGCACTGCATTGTACATGGCCTGTGTCAGAGAGTTGGAGTTCCTGAAGTTCACAAACTGCAATCTGAGGGACTTTCACAACCTGTTTAGAGCAGGAGTGAAGGTGGTGGATAGTCCCATTACTTGTGATGAGCTGAATGTTAACATCTATAGGTGGCTCTCCTTGGATTAAACATGAAAAGGTCACATGGTCTCCTTCTTCAGCTGAGACCGCAGCAGGGTATAGTGCAACTGATATAGGTGTTGGTGGCTTTGAAGTTGTGGTAGTGATTGTTGTAGTTGTGGGGGATGAAGTTGTGATGATTGGCATTGTGGTTGTGGTTGTGGATGGAGTCACAGTTGTGGGTGTTGAAATTGTGGATGTGGATGTTTTCGTGGTAGTCCAAGTTGTGACTATGGTGGGCAGTGCAGTAACAGTGCTTAAATACGGTGGCAGGCTTACATATCTAGAGCAATACTTGGCTGAGCACAGATTGCTGTTGCAACAGGCTCGACATCCAGCCTGACTGGCCTTTCTCTTGAATCTTGTAACAGGGTCCTGAGCCATGTCATCACTTTGATTTTTCATTCCATACATAGGTCTTACAACAGAATAACTACTGTGAGTTTGGTCTCTTTTACCAAACAGAATGTTGTCGCCTTCACTTTCACATATCAGCTTTTCCTTACAGCCCATGCTTGTTGAGCCATCAGAATTTGTCCACACAGCACACTGATGTCCCAGTGGACAACTTGTGGTTGTGGTACAGTTGGCAGGATCAACAACATTAGAACACTGGAAACATGTCAGACCCTGAGGCACAGGCTTGTTGGACTGGGTATGATCGCAGGGTAGGAGATTGCAATAGTCACCCTCACAGCATTCTGAGCAAAAATGCACTATATTATTTTCATTGTCTGGCACGTTCCTATAGTTTCTCCTGATCATAGTATTGTGAGTTGAATTGGCAGCCTGTTTTGAATAAGGGATAACCACGTCTCGCTTCATCTGTCCAGAGGGTTTGCAATACAATTTGGTCAGACAACTTGTATCCCAGAAGGTACCACCGAGATCTGTGTTTATATAGTGCGTGGAGAAACACTGCTGATGTTCTTCACATTGCTTCACTTTACTACATGAATAAGGATTTGGTTCATATCTGCAGTCAAAACAAACTGGGCCCTTAGAGTAGGCACCTGATGTCAACAAAGTCATTATATTAATAACAAATAACCACCAGGGAGTGAACTGTGCATGCATGATGCAGAGAATTATGCTCCAGTTTGGATATTGAAACAGATTTAAGAAAATGCCCTGAGTAACCTGGACTTGAAACTAATATGGAAATTACTCATGCAAGTTTGATGTAAGCATGACTAGAAGCTGTAATCCTACTGCTGTTTGTGTTTCAGAGCATCATCTATTATTTATTACAGGACATCTATGGAACAGACTTCTGGTTTTGACTTGAGAAATCCCAATATGAATTACATTGTACTATTATGAACAGTGCATCGATCTCCTATGTGGTCTCTGAAAGTGGTCAGTCTAATGAAAGGAATCAGAAAACTCCTTTGCCTTCACGAAATTGTAGACATTTTCGAATTCCTTAGACTTACTGGACAACACTGTAGACTACATGAAAATTATCACATATCAAGATTTTACAGGCAAGTATCATTAAAGGCATTTTCCTTGAATTCTGAATACAAGTATTATATCGCAGTATTCCAAATACCCCTTTGACCAAATAGCAAGAGTACACACTATACGCAATCCATGTACAGTCATTCAACATACATGTAACTACATGTACATGTAGTAAGGCATAATTTTTTGAGACTGATGATGGCCCATTATTTTGAGTTCATAATGTTAATTTTATGAGTAGAAAATAGATTTGTACAGTAGACTGGGCTTTTGTTCCATGTTATATCATACCACTGGTGCCAGCATGAAAGGACTGATAAGGCATATTACAAGTAAGCAGTTTGATCTACTTTGGAGATAAGGCTTATATGCAGTAGAAAAACTGTGGTCATGGTTATATGTACCACCAGCACTGTACAAGAGATAATGTGAATGGAAATTCATGTATTTATTACAATAAAATGAAGTTCATGTCAAGAAGACAGCTGTTCAATCTGTAGCAGCTACAGTTAACTTCTAGCTGAAAGTTAAGTGTCTGTTTTGAAAAGTTACATAAGCTATGAATGTGTGGAAAGAAATGGTCGGGCTGATCTGATTATCTGCTGAAATGAGCTTCAAATACATGAATTGTAGAACAAAAATGTTCTCAGTTCATGAGGTGTACATATGAATTTGTACCAAATCTAATTTATAATGTAGTGGAATTTTCGGAAAAAGACTGTTTTGAAGTTATCAAGTTGATTTTCCATGCAGTGCTCATTTACAATACATGTACATACATTTGTAGCTTGCAAAATAACACTTTCGACATAAAAGAAGGTTAACACTTGGGAAGTGTTGTCTGCCATTATTATTATTATTAGTTGGCAAGAGACAATATTGTGAACTAAAGTGAAATTACTATACAAAGATCTTAAGATTTACTAACAGTAATGATCAAGTTTGAAATTAATGAAAACAAGTACATGTACAGGTACTTTAGTTTGTGTGTGTGTACGTGTTTGCACTTGTGTGAAAAGAAACACAGAAACACAAAATCGACGAGCACAGGAAATATTAATAAGGCAGGTAAAGGGAGAAGGAAAGTAGGTGGAAAAAAATAAACTGGCTAGAGTAAGATGGAAATAGAAATACCCAAAGTGCGCACACTAAAGATAAGATAGAACATGATATGTGTATGTCCCAGAATAATTTCTTTCAAGGCTAAATTGCACTAAACAAATTACACGACCACATCATTAACAATTTAATCCAATGTCATGGAGGTGATTTCTTTTTATTACATGTATTACATTACATATTTACTACAGATGCACAATTTTAACCTTTTACATCCAATTTGAATTGTTAAGATTTAAGAAAAACGAACAAAAAAAAAAAAACCTGACTTTTTCTAACAATTGCCATGGCAATGCTCCCATCTTGTATTATAGCTTTTCAAAAATGGCTCTCTTTGGAATCTAACGAATCTTAATGGAACTTGGTCAACATATTGTTAGGTATATATAACTGAAAAGTTTAATATTTTCAGACCCACATAGGCAAAAAAAAAAAACAATTTGTAGAAATATTTTAACATGGCATGTAGGGATATCTAAAATTCAGCATTTTTTTTTTTTTCACAACAAAAACTATTTTTGTTCAAAAACATACCAACAGAATTGGTTCCACATATGTATGTTTGTTAACCTAAAAATGATTTATGCCTAATTCGGTCAAAATCAGTCCAGAAATAAAAATTATAGTGACCAAAAATCAGTTGTTGAGAAAAACCAAAATGCATTTAAAGTTTTTTTTTTAAAGGGAAACATTGACATTGGAGCTTTTTGTTTGGCTTTTACCTCAAAACAGCCTTTTTCACATACATACACTACTAGCCCTGTCTCCATGACTTTAACATTTTTTTTAGCCCTTTCCTGACTTTCCATGCATTATCTTTTCTCGAATTTTTGCTCCCTATCCAGCCCCCACCATCAACATAAAGGAAAGGTATTCCAGAAGGGCCTGTGTGTGACCTCCATATCTTTCTCTGTCAAAATAAAGAGTGTCTTGACCTTTACTATGGCGATGGTCTACAACCATACTCCAAAGTAGCAGAAACAGAGAGAGGATTTCACTCCTTATACAAGTGGAAGTTCATTTTAGAGCTCCTGGGTTAAGCTCATACTGATCCTCTACGGGATTGTGGGTATATTTTGCATTGAGAAGTGGTCATAATCAAGTGTTTTATGCATCCTTTACCATCTGGTCAAAAAGTGATGATCGACCACTCCAATCAGCAACCAGAATGTAGAACCAAGGGAGCCAAATCCTGGCTGACACTAAGTAGGTCTGGATATCCACTGAATGATCATTGGTGAAACATATGAGAGTGGATATATCCACTAGTTAATACTATTTTTGTGCTTAGAAAAAGTAAGACTTGTAACAGAAAACAAACACCCAGTTTCAATGTTATTTCAGGACCCCCCCCCCCTCCAACGTAATAGGCCTTTTTTTTTTTTCCCAACAACTAGAGTCTATATTATAAACTGCATGCAAAATCTATTCCAAGTCTATGATCTAGAGCCTAGTGACAGTTTACAGCATAAACTTGACCAAGTTCAGTTCATTACAAAGTTGCAACCACAGTGCTGTCATTGAATGTCATAAAAAAAAAAAAAAAATTTAGTACTAGTAAAATGGAACCTCCAAATTAATTTTTCCACCTTGCACCAAGACTCAACATCTCATAACACAAGCAATATGAATACATACATGTACATGTAATTATTAATTTCATCTGAAATGACCCTGCAGTTTTGTTTTTAATAATGGAACATAGAATGTCTCAAAAGTCACTCGACACATTTAATACATTCCTGAAAATTATAATTATAAAACTGAATTTATTCACAATTTTGAGTACTGTCAAAGAGACGCATGTAGTTTTGTTATTTTTTTTTTTGGTAGGCTTGCCATCCCAATTCCAATGCCCTGAGGACCACCTGTATACAAGTATCTACACATGAGGACGTCTATTATTGACTACCTTTGGATACAGTCATCTCCTAAATTTTGCAGCATCTCTCCCCGATCTTACTGCAGGCTGTACGGATTCTTTTCTTTAAGCTGTAACAGGTTGCGGAGTTTTGCTTTTAATAGAGTCCCACAAAAAAAGTCATATGGTGTGAGATCCGGGGACCCCAGAGCTTGGTGAAGAGAATCTCTTCAACCAATCCATCGGTCAGGAAATTTAATATTCAGGAATAACCAGGTAAGAGTGGAGATGGGCTCTATTTTGAAAAATGACTTTAGACAGGTAACTCTTTGCATGAAGGTTGATGAAAGTGGTCTGCAGCAAAGTTGGAAAAGAGATACTGCAAAATGGAGAAACCTGTTCAAAAAGTGATTACTGGTACGGCAGTCAAAAACAGGTGCTGATGTGGAAATATACAGCTAGTTTTCAAAGCTTTGGAATGTCATAGTAAGTCTTTCAAATGAAAGTGCAATCTCCCGCAGCTGGTTATGTCATTATCATTATTAAAAGTATTCTTGTACATTGACTTTTAGGGACACCCTGTATTATTGTTACTTTGAGACATGCCAAGCTACTTAAGCTCTCTACACTTTTATCAAGACGACTTAATTATATGACAGTAACATTATAGAAATAAAGAGAAACACTTATACAGTTTCATATTGTAACAAGGTTTTATTTTCTGACATTTTAAGTTGTATACATGTATTTCCAATTTTCTGCTTTCCATTTTTGGGACCAAAAAAAAAAAAATGCTTATAGATCATATTTTGGCAGATATATTTTATCCATTTCAATGTGTGTGAAATAACCACTTCAAAATTTAAAAAAATAAGAATAATAATAAAATTAAAAAGCCGGTAAATACAAGTAACAATGTAAATAATTTTGCAAAGAACATTTATATTCCTTACCAATATTTCCAATGTCACACCTGCAGTAAAAAAAAAAAAAAAATCATTTTCATAGTACAATGTACAAGTAATTGTCACATCCAGGTCAACAAGAAGACATGAATTTACTCTAGTGGTTATATCAAAGACTTTCTTTGATTTCAGCCAAACTAGAGAATATAAATCTTTAATACGACCCAAATCATGCATACATGTATTAATATTAAACAGCAGGTAAGAAGACATACACATGTATAATATACATGTATATATAATGATATATATATGCAGAGCCTAATGCAGTGTACAGGTACATAGAGGCAACTTTGATGCAAACTCTAAGAAACGCTGATTTGAAAAAAAAAAATAAAAAATCACTGTTTTAAAAAAAAAAAAAAAAAAAATCAAGACCTTTGAATTTTCTTTTTGCCACCTTTGATTGTTTGACCAGTATGTATCATATGTATAATGCATATCTGTCTAATTATAATGAATAGACGATGCATAAAAAGGAAACATGACACCGCAAAAGCTCAGTTCCTATGGACAAATAGGCCTACAACGTATGTCAGTTCCAGGACAAATGTACTAGCCAGGAAGAGATGCAAATAGTAGGTTACTAGATCAAAGTGACCATAGTCAAGTTTTTGAGATTCACATGTGTTTTGTTACTGATGACACTAAACTTCAAACAAGGTTTTATTTTTAAGTTTAATTTTTTTTTTCTTTAACAACTGTGAAATAGTAGCACTACATGATTGCAGAATGCACAATATAAAACAAAAAGAAAAACAGCTGTAACTTAGTATCTTCTCTTTCTCATGTGACATGCACTTCATTCCGGATAACACCATCTTACAAAGCAGAGACTACATGACTACATGAGATTTCAAAAATACTACACAAACACAGCATTTACCAATCATTTCACTGCTACGCCAATTTCGCTAAGCATCAACAATATGGTTAGTCCTCTCCGATTTTGTTCACTGCTGATCAGATCCTAACTCAGCATTAAATCCCATCCAATGTGCGCAAGTCAACTACATGTAACATGAATCCTCAGCTTTCCCACAAGCTATCCAGGGCATTTACTGTTATTAAATACTACTAGTTGTTACATGAACAACCAGGCTATGAATATATGCTTGATTTGAACTTTTACTACTACTCCATCTGTGTGCAACATCTGGCCAAGGATTCCATGTACATGTATATATTGATAAGATAATCTGGTCAGTAGTAAGAACATCAGATCAAAGAGAGAGAAGGGGTGGCTAGCAGCCACTTAATCGTGAATGTAGCCTACCATGAATGTTAGTCTGCACATGAGAGACCAATTTTTGGATTTGCCTTGTGCTATGGGTAATTAATGAAACAGTATTTAATAACAGACTATGCTATTTATTGAGAAGTGGTGGAATAAATAAATCAAATTCTAAATGACATAAATTTTTACTTGTCAGTAAATGTAATAATATCTGCAGTTTTTCAGAGTTGAGGTAGGCCTATGCATAAGTGTTGACATGCTATTGTTTACCATTCACACAATAAAAATGCACCAGGTTTGAAAATACATAGTACATGAACCAAAATTACAGAGTGGATGAATTACATCATGAAATAGCTAACTTTTCAACAAATGTACGAATCTTATCATCATCTACACATCCAACAAAGTGACTGTGTACTTTGCCATCTTTCATAGCCATTACTGTGGGGACTGAGCGCACCTGAAAAATATAAGCTGAAATCAGACATTCATATCCTGGAAATGTAAGGCAAATACATGTAGTAATTATAAAAACTGGAATCTGCATGAAAGCTCAAATAGAATATTATAAAATCTTGCAGCTGGAAGATTTAGTATCATTTACATCTCTTTACCTTTAAGGTATCGCAGTTGCCGCGTTAGAGAATTTCTGTTTAACTGCATTTGAATTTTTTGGCACCAAGTAACTACATGTACTGTTTTTAAGCAAGTTGTTGGGTCAACATTCAGAGAAAAAGTATGGCAGTATGCCTAAAAAATATATTCTACTTTCTACTGAACATTTTTATCATTACAAGCATCAAGAACGTTCCTGTAAAAATAAAAAGTGATTCATTTCAAATGAAAAATATTTATTTTTGCACTATTCTCTGCTAAAGCACAACTGTTATTGATGTTTACACTCTCTGCTTCTTCAAATTTTGACACACTTTCATCTTTAAGTTTGCTTAGTCTTCCATTGTTTGATGGGCGAAAGTTTACAGTCTTGATACTTCCCAGGAAGCTGAGAATATACATGTACTGAGCGTCTCCATTGGTCTGCTGGGGTAATACTTGATTGTAAAGTGCTTAGGGCTTCGTTGTATAACTTATATAAACAATCTCTATTAGTATTATCATTATTCATGTTTATGATACCAGTATTCAGGTCCTCATTTTCTGGCTGCTTAGAATACTTGATCCATGGGTGTTGGTTTAACTATAACTAGACTCTGAAATGGTTATTAAGAAAGTGCTTAAAACGAAATTTGCATTATTAAGACAGAATCTTTGGGAAGTTTTTTTTTTTTGCCATGTAATTTGTTTTGCTTAATATGAAATAAAACTATGGGCTGATATGAAAACTACCTTTATATCAAATGGTTTTCATTTCCCTCATCATGCTTTCTTTCATATTAAGTGTAACCAAGACCAAGCTCAAGTATTGGATGAGTTTCTTCCCACAAAAAAATCGTCCGCGAGCATGCCAAGTACTAGTACCCACAATATTCTGTACTGCCCAGCAGTATGACACAAGCCCTGTGAGCACGTCAAGAAACAATACCTGCAATGTGCTGTACTGACCAGCAGTATGACACAACAAGAAAGGTAAAGCCTCAAGCGCAAGTGTGTAGAAATCATTCACCTACCGTCTCTCACCATGACCAATCACTTGTGCCCGAGTCGAGTATGACGTACTGTGAGAGGGTGTTGCCTATTACATGGATACTTTTTTTTTATGAGGCTCTTATGAGTTTGTCATTATTTATAATTACACAACCATGGTATCAGAGGATGGACTGGCTTTTATCTTTCCTATCATACACTATAAACACTTCCACTTGCAGGCATTCTCTTATTATTTTTTATGATGATGAAGTGTAGCCTACTATGAGTCCAACTGTTTAAATAACACACTGTTTCCTAGCTTCCCTATTTCAATTTAGCCTCTTCAGATACAACAAAATAGCAATACATGTAGAACGAAATGAATTCCATTCCACGCAACTTTCGTTTTAACTGTTTTAAAGGTTCAATCAAACAACTGAACAATCAGTCAATCAAATTTTGATAATTAAGGTGAAATCACAAACTTACTCCATATTCCATTGCCAGATCAGAATTCTCATCAATATCCACCTTAGCCATTACAATTTTGCCTTGCTCCTCAGACACAATGGCTTCCAGCCTAGGTCCCAGTAACTTACATGGTCCACACCACCTGCACGAGACATAATGTAAAAATGATGCTGGTATAAAAAGTCATGAAGTGATTCTGAATCAGTTTTCACATTGCAACCAAACTAACTTGTGCAAAGTACAACTTTGTGCAATGCAAAACTTACCTTCCTTGCTGCACTGTATTCTTTTTTTTTTTTTAACAGCTGAAGAGCCAAAAAAGCATGATTTACAGTAATGACACTTCAGAATTAAAACTGCAGGAATCATTTTTAAAAAATATTTTTAGGATCCACTGGCCATGACATGATTCTTTCTCTCAATCTGCAGTTCATATGATATTAAAGACTCAGAAAATAATGCAAATGCAACTCTTCAGTTCTCTGACATTTTCCACTTTTTACAATCACATTTGACATTGCATGTATTGTTTCCATTTGATACTGATGTGAATGAAGGCTTGAGCTGACAACTACCAATGATAATTTTGATGTTGATTATGCCATGAATATTTATTTCCCCAAAATCTGAACAATTCTCTTTGCTCATTTCCAAATTCTGGTAAAGTTTCATCTTCTATCCTGCCATTTTCTATGTTTCTAGACAGCACAGTATTTTGTTGTTATATTCCTTAGATACTGTCATGCAGCTCATAAAAAAATCTAGAATGTATACCATCGTTGTATCGTGCAAACTGTGGAACTCCAAAACAGGCAATTTTGGGAGAAGGAGAAAACTGTTTTGTGTTCACCACAAGATGTCCAGAACCATTTATTTTATGTTAAGGTAAAAAATGTGCACAAATGATTGTGGTTATAAAATTTGAGGCATTTTGACAACTTTGATGTGAATACACAACTTTCACTTGCTTTCTGGTAACCACCTCACCTTACCTGTGCATGATGCAAATACGAGATGGGCTGATTAAGTACACACCTGCTCTATGCCATAACCAGCTAATTACACAGAGCCATGTTGTCATGTTTCTGAATAAGTCCACACAGCAACATTAAGGCTAATAATACTGATTTCTTGACCAGGTTTAAAATTCTCTACTTTAGATCTGATTTCTATCACATCAATGCAGTCCAGTATACTGGAACAATCTTAACTCAAGAACTGCAAACCATGTACATGTATTAAATATGACAAGTAAAGCGAATCCCTGCATGTGATCCCATGTTTATTTGTGAGGGCTCCTCGTTGCGCTGTGACATTTCTCACCATGTCACTTAAAGGGGTAGTGCAACGTCACGGACTGCCTATGCTATTTCTTGTAAAACAATAAACTTCTAGTAGCCAAAAAC
>JBCAUA010829262.1:0-14290 GCA_038406235.1 Peronia verruculata
TTGAATTTTTTTTCTTTTCTTTTTTTTCCTGAACCCCCCCCCCCCCCCCCCCCAACCTCCCCTTTCACTCTCCTCCCCCTTATGGAAATGACTGCATTGTATTTTATGGTTCATTTATATGACATGCATTCACACACATATCTGTGCAACAAATATGCAGAACTATGCGCTGATCATCAGAATGCCAGCTGCTAACGTCACCATTAACTATAGTCTCATGACATTTTCCTTTACTTTTCAGGCTTCATGAATTCAGTTGGCATGGAACTGACCCGGGCAATAAAACTCGAGTTGTTCCAAATCAGAATAATTTTACTACACTCAAGATCATTCCCGATCAGTTTTACTACAATGTAAGAGAGCTATTTGTGGATAATGTTCTGTGTTAGCACAATGTGGACCATGTAGAAATAGAGCATTTCTCATCCACTGCTTTAATTTGCTGTTTTTCTTAAAAATTTTGAGAGAAATTGGTCCTTTGTGAGTAAAGCCTAATTTATCTTTGAGAAAGAATATCTACTGATATATTTTACTTACTACCAGTGTGTGAAAGATGGAGCATTCTGAAAGTTGCTGGGCTGTCACCTACAGATATAATAATATAATGTACAAATATAAGTCATTATCTGCTAAGAACTGGTTTTATGTAGAAGTAGAGCATGTTCTGAACTCCTCAGTTACGTTTCTTTATCCTGACAAAAGATCCCTCATTTCCATTTTGCCCAACCGTATTTTCTCTCACTTAATGATGAAACATTATCTGTATTTTTTATTTGTGTATATTTTCTCTATTTTTATATTCAACTGATTTGTCACATAATAATGACCTAAACATTATACTTTGCTTGCCCTAAAAACATCTTTTGCTGTATTAAAGACAACAGTGAATTAAATGTTGGAAACAATAACAGGTGAATCAGATTATTCAGGTACTTAAAAACAATGTTAAACCTGTAAGTCATCCTTCAGAGCTACTTAAACCATGTTACTGATGAAATCTCTTATTTATGCTTTGCAGGTTGATGAAGTCCGTACCTCTGACGATGCTCTCTTGCGGGTCAAACTGATGATGTTTTATGAACTCACAAATATAGAAAAGATGGTGAGTCTAGAAGATACATTTTATTTGCGTCTCTTCTCGCATCCATTCTCGTAATGAAAAATTTTTAAAATCCTGACATGAACATAAAATGAGAAATTTGCCACTTTGGCAGTGCAAATAAGATGTGATCAATAAGTGACAGGTACTCTGAAGAAATCTGGTTTGGGCCATTTTTTTTTAAGATGTCAAGGTTGTACTTTCAAAACCTAATTGAGACTCTAATAACATCCTTTTCACGTGTAGCTGATGTTTTATTATGATTATTATTATTATTATTTTTATCAGCTGGTAGGAACAATATTACTGACAGAAAGCTGAATAATAGCTTTTTGAAAACAAACTGCACTGTTCAGGTAGTATGGCTGATCATGATGATTTTACTTGTCATAGATATATTAAATAAGTCTAGAAGCAAAACCAACCAACTTTCCATGCATTTTCATAGAAAAGACTGCAGTATTTTGCCCCATTTGTTTTTAATCCATTTTCAGCTACCATGTGGGCAAACACCTGGCCATGTGGTGATGCAGAGTAAATCTATTATGGAAGATCAAAATTAAATCTAATGTGGACAAAGTTGAAGAATTGATAATATTGAAATGACGTTTTGAATTTATTTTTCAGCTCAATGGAACTAAAGACCCCATGGCAGATTTTGTGAAGTAAGCATAATTGTATTTTATATATAACCATGTGTCAGTGTTATACAAGCTGTTATACAATACTAACCTTTTGACAAAGTAAGTGAGGAAGCTCTTTTGTGCTTTTCTGGGAAATTTTCTCTGTTATTATGCAAGGTGAGAAGATTACTTTCAAAATCACAGTATGATTTAGATGTAGTTCATAGAGTGTCCACAGTTGATTGTGTAACACACCTGTTTCAGGGTTAAGATTTGTGATATGTATTCACCTCACAATGGGAGATCGTTTCACAGATTATCTGCCCCTTCCAAATGAGGGCTTCATGTAAAGGGAGATCATTTAGACCACCCTGTTACCTCCCTTTGCCAGACAAGTGAGGTGTTGAGCAAACAGTGTAGAGAGGAAAAAAAAAACCCTTTAATTCATATCATTCGAAAAACTGCCAAAAATTTGCTAAAATTATAGCAATAAGAAGAAAACGTTCCTTTTACATCATAATCTTTTTTTTAATTGTTTGTAGTGTATACTTCATCAAAGGGTGTAAAAGTGATTTTTTCCTCTTTGCACTACCTGATCAATCCCTCTTTTGTCAGGTAGAGGGAAGTAATAGGACTGAGCACAGTGATCTACCATTTGGGATCACTTTATTATTTCCAAGGTAGAAGCAAAAAGAAATGTAGATTTAGCGGAATAATGCATGAGGAATTTGTTTCACCTGCGTTTCATTGTGAAGAATCCTTAAAATCTATCATCATCCTCACCAAATGATTTCAAAATATGCAATGTCATAATTGATGAAACGCTTTGTTATTGAAGTTTGGAAATGATGTCTTAATTCTGAAATATTTTCTGTTTGGTTATCCAACAGTTGCTTGTGTGCAGATGTTATTGCCTTTGCTGCGAAAAGAACGTAAGTGACATCAGTTTTATCTGTCTGCCTAGTTCATTAAAGCCTGATGCATAAATAAGAGATATGTATACACAGTTTGTATGTGGTGAAATAAAATAGTTATATCAAGATAATAAGGCAGTTGGCTCACTTTATGTTCTTTAACATATTTTTTTTTTAGAATTGTATTGAAGAAGCTATGTGGCAAAATAAAAAAAAAAGGAAGACAGATATGTTCTATTGTTGTAACAAATCCTTATGTGCTTATGTGTTTTTGTTCTGCAGGTATGAAGAGTTCATTGAGACAGCTAGTGACCTGAATAACTTGGAAAATTATCCACTCTTAATGGAACGCTGCAAGGACATTGGGTACAATGTATCTAAAGTTGTATTTCGGGGCTACTTTGCCCATGATAAACTGCAGAGGATGCATGATGTGATGATCAAGAGGAGAACTGAGCTGAGGCTCAAGGTAGGTAACTCTGCACTCAGAGCTTCCAATCTCTATTCTATGCAACGTTAAATTATGGGATAAAGTAATTAGCAAGAACACAAAATGTTACAAGTTTGTTGTATTGTTGAAAAGTATTCAATTAGAATTATATAAAAAAAAAAATACATGGAAATCATTTACTCTACCATTCAATGGAAAGAGTTTCTGCAAAAGTTTCAGATGCACTTTGATTTTATTAACCCAAATTATAGTGCAGAATAGTATATGAATATCAAAATGATTTTGTGTCTTCCATGCTGGCCTTTTGTAGCCTACTCTGGCCATCTCTTTACTAATCTGACTCACCCTCTTCACCAGTATGAGAAGGAGGCCCAAGAACAGGAGATCACAGATATGAAACTGCAGGCAGAGGTCGACAGATTGGAACAAGGTAATCATTTTGTGAGCTTCAAATGAGTATGTTGCTTTTTAATTGTTTGTTTGTTTATTTCGTAATGAAGGATTGTGGACACGGACATAAGCACTTGTGGAAATCAGTGACAGTAAATCAGTGTCAGCAGTGTGAATACCACTAGTCAGTGAGAGAGTTTTAAGCCAGTTATTTTTCAATCAGTCAGTTATCCCTTCTTCCACCATCCTTTACTCTCTTTAATTTGATACTGAATTTTAGCATCTAAATGAAAAGAATCTCATAGAGAAAGGAATAAAAGTTTAATTGCCTCTTTGCTGTTGGCAGATAAAAATATTTCACATTGTTTAGCTGCAGATATCACTTCCAACTAATTTTAAGTCATTAATAATTAAATGCAAATTTATGTTAATTTCAGAACAAGAGATGGAATTACAGAAGCTGCTTCATGATCAGAAAATGGAGAAGTAAGTTGTGCTCTTGATATTTTAAATTATCAATTTAGTTTTTATGAATGATATTCCTAGAATGTTCTGTCAGTTATAAGTTAAACATCATCCAGAAGTACTAACCTAGAATGCTCCACCCAGATACAGTCCAAACTGTCTGCCTGACTTTGTACGGTAGAAAGTTGTTCTGATTGTATTGGTTATTTAAAGCTGCAAAAGCAGGAGCAATGAACTATATTAATTGGGTTTTTTTTTCTTTTTTTTTTTTTTTTTATAGCAAGATGATATGAGCATGAAACCAGTAGTGGATAGAGTGATTAACTGTATGGACATCTATACTGAACTGTATGTTCTTATTATCAGTATGTAGCCAACTGACTTTCAAAAACCATGCTGGTAATGTCAGTTTGCCAGACATCTGATCGTTGTTCTTGTGTATGACATAAACTTTTTTTGTGTAATGCTCAGTCCTTATTTATCAGTGTCATTTTTTGTTGTTGTTTTTTTTGTGGTTTGATTTATCTTCCTTGTACATTTCATGTGGTCAATACTGATTGTTTATTTATTCATAAAAAAAAAAAAAAAATGTGGAGTCACAATGTACAAAGGTGACTAAAATTAAATCAACTTACATATAGTGCAATTGATAGATTACATGTATTTGGTTAAACAGTTTTGTAAATACTGAAAGGAGACTTGAGTAAATCTGAAGTGGTTGAGATTTGAGTCCAAGTTACCCTGCTGTGACAAAAAGTATAACAGATTAAATCAAATCAAATCAAACTATTTGTATAGTTTTCACCAGCTCCTCAAAAATAGGAGATTTATTCGGTTCAAATTTCACTTCTCCAATTGATATCAATTAGAATACAAAGCTGAGATTAACAAACTGTTGAAAATTATTTCTTACACTTTATAAAGAAATAACGTTTGGTCGTGTTTTTGTCTCTTTTCTCCTGTATAAGATGTTATGAGATCCAACAAACTCAGCATAATATTTTTACTATTTTATACCACAGAACTGCCCTCCAGCATCAGTTAAATTTAGAGAAGGAAAGTCACCTGAAGACCATGGAGAAGCACAGGCAAGAGAACAGCGCACAGCTGAATGTGAGTTTATCCGTGTTGTTGTCAGTTCTTCGACAAGATCAGTGGTCATTGAGCTAGTCAGAGTTAGGGCTTGAATTTGCCTGTGTTTGACCTGAGACTTGATTAGATATATGAGCCATTTACCAATGATATATAATTATATTATTTTGGTATCTAGATAGAAAAGGGGAAAAAATAAACAAAATATATATATATATATCAAATCAAACTATATATATATATATATATATATATATATATAAAAATCGACATTGACATGTGTAATTGTTCAAACCTACCATAATGTATTATGTGTCATTCAGCAAGAAACATAGGTCAATGTTGTGTTGTTTTTGCCATTTTAATGTGAGAAAAATTGAAAGTTCTCAAGGCATCAATGAGTTATGCCACTTGATATTTTTGTAATCTGTGTGTATTATGTGTTATGTAACAGCAACATTACATTTAAATGAAATAAAGAGCTGTATATTTTCAGGCTATCAGTGAACTTTGTCACGGTGTTTTTGTTGTATAATCCATCAGGATCTTAAAGGCATGAAATATTTCATACAGTGAAAATCCGAGTCACCAAACTGTGTGTTTTTCTACTTTGAAATTTCTTTTACTTCTAACTGATAGTAAGCCTCTAAGTAATTCTCATCTCCCTGTTGACCACAGGCCAAGATAGCCGCAGATAAACTGGAAATTCAATACCTATCCAGTCTGCATGGACTGCATGTGGATGTCACAGAGCTCCTGGTCAAACGGGCAGGAAAGCCAGCTAAAGTGACGACCATCGTAGCTGCTGGAGACGCTGCTAATGTCCACCTGCACCACAATGATATGGCAGCATACCATGTGCAGCCTCGCCCTTTGGAGACCAAGTTTTAACTTTTGTTGTGGAGACTATGGTCATTTCATTTATAGAAAAAAAAAAGCAGAAAATTTAAATTGTTTATGTCACTTCAGAGAGTTCTCCATATTTATTGTTAAACCTCAATAAAGAGGAGCATTTGATCAAGATGTAAATTCATAGTTGCAAATTGAATTTCAGAATTATTTATTTAAAATGATTTACAACAATCAGAATAAGAAAGACAGTTTGTTGGAGTTGATTGATTGATTGAAAAACTTGTATATTTGTCTTTAGATTGCAATGCTGACAGATCTGATATATCAGTTCTCTTGGATCTGAAATCAATAATGATAAAATTATAAAGAGCACTGATAGGCAAGCTATAAACCTTTAACATCACAATTGTTAAAAAAATGACATATTCATGTGTTTATCAATGTGATAATGGTTTACCATAATTTTAAACACTTTTACATTAAAAATGTCAATTTTTCTTTCAAATTTGGACTGAACTTTTTTTTTTTTCACTGTGAATGAAGTAAAAAGATGTATGGACTTACTTATCTGCCACTGTTGTTTTATTCTTATTTTTATAATCAAAACTTAATCATCATCCCATTTTCCAGGTATATATTATGTGCAATATTAACAAAAATCATAAAATTATTACCATATCACTTTTCTTTGTCTCATCATATATGCCAACAATCATCTCCGCTGCTTTGTAAACTTGACCAAATTGTTATACAATGACACTTGATTTTCATAATTTTGTTAAAACCTCATTTTTTGACACACCTTTACCACATTGTATTTATTTTAGACTAACTCAACACAGCTCAAGGTAAATATTATATTTTTGTTTCTTTCTTAAAATTCAAAAATGTCTATCATTTCCAGGTTTAGCTGATGGTAGCAGATGTTCACATGCATGAAGAAATCTGACATCCTATGGAGTTGTCTTTTAACAAGATTTCACTAGATGTATGTGACTGTGTATGGGCATTAATGCTGAAGACTATCATGAAGGTTGTGCTAGCCCTCTTGTTTAAATATATTTTCCTGCCTGAGCCCTTGTAACACCTTGTTCATGTAGCTGATTTCTTTTGTATGTATATACATTCAAACAAAGAAGTAGTACATTTGTGGTATTGATTATATGAATAATTCAGGACATCTCGCACAAATTGACTGTGATACACTGCTCCTTTTTAATTATTCATACACATCCATATACATGTATTGTGTCTTTAAACTGTCCTTATGGTGTACTATAGCCAAGGAGCTTATACTATTTAAACTGGAGAGCGGAGCGGACTGATGATGTCACACATGCTGACTGTGGAGCCATGCCCATGAGGGAAAGACACTTAGTTAACGCCGTTCACGTGTTCATGATTTCATGAATGAACGAAATTCACACTGTCATTATCTCATGATTGCAAGTGAGTTGTATTCTGTCCTTGCTGTAGTTCTCGATTTAAACAAAAAAATCAGTTTGTTCACAAGAAAAGATCCACTAGATCAGAATATTCCTGCGTCGTAAAGGACGCCAGGCACAGCAAAATAGCAACACCTCCTATGGCCATGATGTCCAGTGTTGGCACGCGAGACACAGGGTGATTTGTTAAGGCAACATCATCAGTCCGCTCTCCAGTATAATGGTATAAGCTCCTTGACTATAGCTAAGAAAGTTTTAGAAAGCAAAATGGCAAAAAGTATACATAAATTCATCGCCTACCTCACATGACAAAATGAAGACTCTTTTATTTTCTTTCCTACCCAAGACATTCTGTATGCACAAAAGGAGAATTGTTCTCTCACAAAGCAATGATAGCTACCATATATCTCATTCTCTTTTGTTCAGTTACAGACGTCTTTTCATGTGAGGGTAACCACTAATTTCCAAAATGTATTTTCATTTCACCTAAAGGAATATGTAATGATACACCCCTTTATGAGATGGGTGACAAACTGATTTAGAGGAGCAAGGATTAGGCTGCATGTGTGATATTTGCTTAAATTATTCAGGGAATCTTACTCACCTTGATTGTGATACACATAACTTTTTTCCCTTTTTATTTTTTTTTTTTAGACAAGGACAGGTCCACTTGCTTTCTTTTTGTGTGAATGCTATTCTCTTGCATTATAGACTCTGAGCAAAAGCAAAATCAAACGAAGAGTGAAATTACAGACAGGCCTCTTTTTCCCCCCATCCAAAGTGTTGGCATCTATTTCTAGGATCTTAGACTACAGTGGGGAAGAATGCCATACTCCTCCCACCACATCCCACCACATCCCTGTTGAGTTAAAAGCCATTTTTTTCTTTTTTCTTTTTCTTTTTTTTTTTTTTAAATTAAAAAAGGAATAATAAATTTATTACTTACTTTACTTTTTCTTCCTCTTATGCCTTTTACAGCGTCGAGGGGAGATGCAGTTTTCGGACGTGGGCCAGGTGTGTGGCCTCTGAGAGGGTCATGTTGGTTCTTTCCACGGTGTCTCTCACTCCCTCTATCCATCTTCTTCTTGGTCTTCCTCTACCTCTTGTTCCCTCTGACTTTTGGTTGTATTACTTTATATATATTTCAATTTAAATCCCCAAGCTCTTACTCAGGGAAAGGGGGAATCTATCACAAGATGAGACCCGCCCTGATTGGCAGCTGAAATAGTTTGCTTGGAGTGGCTGAAAGGCCTGAGAAAAATAAGAAATGAAAAAGACTGGACTGCCATTTTTGTCAGTCAGTTTTACGCTCTGCTATTTTCTCAAGGAATCTCCTCCGTCCTTCCTCTCTCAATGTCTTTGGATTTTTATTATTGCTGGTATAGCTGTTATTATGATATAAATATCCTTAAACGGCTGATTGATTGGAGTTAATTTTGATGGCATACTTATACTTTTTATAGAAATGCCCTTGAATGGCTTAACGATTTAAGTTAGTTTTGATATGAATATTCTTGAATACTTTTCGAGTTAGTTTTGATGGCACAGTTACTGTTTTTATATCCGTGTTAGTACATCCCTTTTTTTCTGCCTAGATGTTTCTGAATGAACTAATGACTGGAATTAGTATCTATTTTATTGCCTTGTGTAGTCTGAAGGTTTTGTGTTTTATATACTCTATACTACCGTGTTATTTGTTTCATATTTTTATTCATGTGCTCAGTAATAAACATTTACACACAAGTTGTTTCTTTCATATTTTTTAAAATGATTTTGCTCAAGGTGGTAATTGAAGAAGGCCAGATCCTTCTAGTGTCATCAGTGGTGCATATGTTGTGGATCCAGGCGTAGGGAACGAGTAGGGAATCTGGATGGTTGTGATATGGGATTGCTCTGGGATGACAATATGAAATTACTTGAATCTGTTAAACTGAGCATCTGCAAATACATGTACAGTGATGATAATTTTCCGTCAGTTGGCGGAAATCCTCTTTTTTTTTTCCTTCACCTAGTTAGTTTCCTCTTTTTCTCCTCGATAACAGTAGCCATCGCGACCCACCATGCCTCCCTTCCAGTATGCCCCCCCAGCACTTGTTCAAAGGTAAAATGAAACTTCTTTTAAATAGTTTGATATCAAAATAAGACCTTATTTTTTATCAGATAGGCCTGCATATGGGTTGGAGAGGGATGAGGGCTATTTTCTTACATGTTTTGAGTTGACGAAAAATTTTCTTCTTTTTTTGACAATTTTCTGTTATCATCACTGAAATAGTCAACCATTCAAGTTGCGTAGATGACCTGTCATGTAAAATATCTGTGATGATAAGTGTTTTATGTCTCTGTCTCTTTGTCTTCTTCTCTTTTAACTTTTGTTACTTACTTTGTCTTTGCCTGTGTGAATCTCTTTGTCTCGGCGTCTTTCTCATTCTTCTCTCCATCTTCCTTGTTTCCTCTTGCCATCTCTCATTCTCTCCCTCCACTCATTGTGACATACCACTCTGGTTTCTCTCAAATTTCCCTCTATTCACTCTGTTTTTTGTTTTTTTTCCCCTCTTTCCAGTCTTTTTGTCTTTCCCTACTATTTCTTTCTTTCCCTCTCTCTCTCTCTCTGTCTCCTTCTCTACTTTTTATTTCTCTCTCTCTCTGTCTCCTTCTTTACTTTTTATTTCTCTCTCTCTCTCTCTCTCTGTCTCCTCTACTTTTTATTTCTCTCTCTCTCTCTCTGTCCCCTTCTCTACTTTTTATTTTTCTCTCTCTCTCTCTCTCTCTCTCTCTGTCTTCTTCTCTACTTTTTATTTCTCTCTCTCTCTCTCTGTCTCCTTCTCTACTTTTTATTTCTCTCTCTCTCTCACTCTCTCTCTGTCTCCTTTCCACTTTCGTGCTATCTGATCCTCCCTCATTCACACAATTGAGCAAGCTCAATCTCTTGATTGTTAAACAATTGTTTTAACATTCAAAACTAAAAAAATAAGCCCTATTTCTCCTAGCAGTACTTAAATCTTTCTAATAATAATGTCAAGAGAGTGACAGAGAGAATATGAACACAGAGCTTTAGAAAACAATTAACTTTGTGAACACAACCAGTGGATAAAGGGGAACAACTTTTTCTAGTAAGCATTTAAAGTGTCTTTATTTGGGTTATCTCCCTTCCACGAAGACTAATTGATTTTGAATCGAGATTTCTCAAAAAACGTTCACCTGCTTACCTCCTCACCTACCTGCATATTACTTACTTACAAATTTCCCTCCCTCCTTATCTCCCGATCGTCTTACCTACCTACCTACCTACCTACCTACCTACCTACCTGCTTGCCGAAAACATGGTCATATACTAGGGTATCCGATTGGTGGCTGTAAAACAGCTACGACACGGGTTCCTTCCAGCATAACAATCTTTTTGAATTGAAGAAAATAGACAAACCATTCATCCAACTGTTTTCAAAACTACCCCAGAACAAAATACACGTAATACTAATATGGGCAGGGATTCCACACACTTTTTATATATACTATAACTTACAGAAGACTACTCACAGTGACTAAACTGAACAACGGAATTGAAATCAAAGCTGTTAAGGCATAATCTATATACATGTAATGTACTGAACATTGACTCTGGAACACGTCGTTGAGCCTTGGAATATGCTTGTCTGGCCAGTTGGTAATTCACTGGCCTAGCTAAGCTTATTTGTTTAGTTATTATCTTTCAAGAGAGGCCATCATACTATGCAATTGGTTAAATGATCTGTCTACCTAAACAGCTCACTCCCTCCTACCTACACTACCTTTCCACTTACCTACCTACCTAATTACCTGCCTACCTACCGACCTGCTTACCTACCTACCTATCTCCTACCTACGTACCTACTCACCTTCCTACCTAAATACCTACCTCCCCATTTCCCTCTTACAACCTACCTACCTTCCTACCTACATATCTAAGCTACCTACCTACCTACCTACCTACCTACCTACCTACCTACCTACCTACCTACCTACCTACCTACCTACCTACCTACCCTACCTACCTACCTACCTACCTACATGACACACAACCTACTTACCCAACTATCCAACTCCTTGTCTGAAGTCATGGTCACACATTTCATTTCGCAAAAATCTGAAAACAGACAACAGACTAGCTTATTAACTTTGAACAACACACTTCCCAGTTATTTGAAGAAAAAAACGAGGTTACCGTCTAGTTACGGTAGGTAAAGACCGTAACGTGTGTCTTCAGAACAGATGCCAGACCAGGAACTTAGCCGAATAACATGTGTTATTCTGGTGCTGTTTTTATGATAACTCCTCGAACTCCCACGAGGGCACTGATCTGTGAGATCACTTTCTTTTGTATATCTATACATGAATCTGGAAACCGTCATGTGATACCCGATAAGGACATTCTTCGCACACACATCAAAGGCAAGTTACCAGCTATCTTATCTAATCGAATATGACCGATTCATCCAAAAGAAAACATATGTACTTAACAAGACAGGGGGTCTACGACACAAGTTTATTGATGTCATCTAATTTTGGAAAAAACATGCAAAGATAATATAATATGTTAATTCTGTGACCTATTTTACTCAGCAAGGATAGCAATCGTAAATGCTACAAGAAGATAGATCTGCTTGGTGAAATTGGATTCAACTCCCCTCTATATTAGAGCTCTTGCCTTACAATGCTGGATATAGATCTGAGATTAGGAAACAGCCAGCCGTCTTTAAATCTCAGGCTTTCGTGCCACGCGATGATGTGACATTGCATCTTGTCACACAAGTAGTTAGAATCTGATTGCATTCTATGTGGAGAAGATAAGAGGCGGAAAATCGCTCATCCTCACCTTTCAGACATTTACATGTAATGTGACAGTTATTCTAGGCCAGTGGTCTTCAAAGGGGGCTATACCGACGCCGCCCCTCTCTCACCCCGGTAGACGATAAGAACTTCCAAGTGACCGAATAGGTAGGCTGAAACTCCCGTGGGGGGCCGGGGTTAGTATTACATGTAGTAGGTTCTCTGCTCCCACCTGCAGGCGGTGTAAGCCTGCCATCGGTGTCTCCCATGGAGTGCCATTCTCGACATTCCAGAGGAGACAGTCATTTCTTCTCTCTATCCTTGCTGCTGTCATCTGTCCCGCTTTCTTTACTCTTATTTTTCTTGACGTGAAAACGTAACTTACCGTGTTTGACACAATATAGCCGTAATCTTGCTGATGTGTCGTTAAATCCCAAGACAACAGAACACAACTTGTCGTTTGTGAGTACTGCAAAGAAGTGCCGCATGCAAATGTCTGTATGTTGGCAAAAAAAGGGAGATTGTCAATACAAGATATGTGTTTGTACCAGATTTAAATGTGTTTTTCAGTGCTCTCTTAATTATCTTCTTGTATAATATCGTTTCAGTAACTAATTACATCCTTGGTTTACTAGAAGAGAAAGGGGACTTGTGCGTACATATTCTGTAGATGTAAGTGTGAGCAGGGAATGTAGCTAGCATGTTGAGTTAGAAATATCAAGTTAATAAATGTGGAACCGTCTCCTTTTGTGTGTGTGTGTGTGTGTGTGTGCGTGCGTGCGTGCTTGTGTGCGTGCGTGTGTGTGTGTGTGTGTGCGTGCGTGTGTGTGTGTGTATGTATGAGAGAGAGAGAGAGATATCATTGACCCCCCCCCTCCTTTTTTTTTATGAATGAAATGAGATGCGACCCGATGAAATCAGAGTCTCGTCAAATTTTGAGCATATTATGGAGTTATTAGCATCATTGCTAAGATTATTTATTGTCCTTTTAGTGGGGGAAAATTTGATTGCTCTACCTAAAGAAGAAGTTGAGATATAGGTAATTTAAGACAATGGGGGTGAACTGTTGCTGGGGCCGAATTTATTGAAAAAAATGGCCGACTACTTTTGTAAATCCTTATTAATCCTTGTTAGGCCATACCGCCAAATTACAATTTTTGTGCTCCTGCTCAATATACTGAAGTGAATTGAACTCTGAAATCATTTTTAAATTAATATAGAAAGGTACGGTGAAGAAAAATAAAACGTAAAAAATCATTCACTGTCGAAAAACATGTGATTTCTCTGGTCGGCTCTGTTTGACGAGCGCCTGATTTCATTGTGCGAAGGATCAAATGATAGTGTGAGTGTGCGTACGTGCGGGTATAACTGTAAACGTACAGACTGAAGTGTATTATGCTTGTATAATGTGCGTGCTTCTATGAGCATGCACGTCTCCTAGTGAAGGGTGATCACTCACCCTCAGCGCTGTCTGACGATGCACCAGGGAAAAGGGATGAATCTCTTATCCAGATTTATGACCTCCCTTTGGTCTTGTGCATAAGCTATAGTCTCCTCATCCACAAATAGTCAAAATAAGGCTGCACCTCATCTTTCTTTCCAGCTCATCCCTTCCATTCATTTCTTTGCCTATATCTAAATTAAGCTTCGTTTAGCACGGGGGATTTCAAGAGAAAGGCTAAAGCAGATTTCATTCATACAGAGATGTTCTGTATAGATCTATACAAAAATAAAGGAAAACATGTCACATAATAATGACCATCTCTTCATTCTTTCTTTCTTTTCTTTCTTTCTTTCTTTCTTTTTCCTTTTTTTCTCTTTCTGTCTCTTTCTATTTCTTTGTTTCATATGTTGTTTCCTCCTACATTTTTTCTATCGTTCTTTTAGGTTACATGATTAATGAGCTACACGTGTTTGTTTGTGTTGGGATTTAATATATATAGCATGGATAAACCGGAGGCTAAGGTGCTATAAGAGTCTGAAGCCCATTTTCTTTGGGAAAATCATTTATTCAGTCCTCCTACACTTGGGCACCGTCATCTTACATGATCTTGGCTGAGACGGATTCTTGTTGCAGTGTCTATCTATCTGTCTGTCTGTCTGTCTGTCTGTCTATCTATCTATCTATCTATCTATCTATCTATCTATCTATCTAT
>JBCAUA010829273.1:0-14290 GCA_038406235.1 Peronia verruculata
GTGCTCTTCCGATCTCAATGAAGGTGTTTTGGTTTTATGTGGCTGGACAACTGGCCACAGGCAATATGGAATCACACGGGACATGTTCCCCCCCCCCCCCCCCCTTTTTTTTTTTCAGTCTTGAGATTGCTTTGACTAGCTCAATTACTCCCCTTTGCCAGGATGTTGATTGAGCAGTGTGAAAAGGAACAAAATCACTTTTGCATTTTTTGTTTGAAATTTACATAATGAAAATATAAAGAAAGAAAAATGTGTTTTTCTTATTGTTATCAATCCATAACCATATTGCAATAAATATGGTTTTTTTTTTTTTTCTTTCGGAGATGAGTCTTTCGAAAAAAAAAAATAAAATAAAATAAAATTGGACTTTTTCTTCTTCACATGCTTCTTCAACACCTCTAGTACCTGATGAAGAGAAATAATAACACTGGTCAAGTTGACCTCCCACTAAAAATGGATGAAAGTTGTTCCACCTTTCTTCTTGTTGTTTATTATTTTGTTTTTACAGGTATTAGTTATTGAATATGTAATTACAAATGTATTCATTGCTCCAAGGGCTGTGAGTTCCACAATCTAAACAAAGAAACTGAGTGTCTCCAGTCTACGCTAACAAACAGAGCACTCAGTACCAATGTGTGGTCACTGTGAGATTCAGACAAAGTCTATTTTCTATCCTGTAAAGGGAAAAGGTAACAATTACCTAGTCTATGAAGGGGAGGTGATCATCAAGAGTCCTCAGATTTTGTGTTATTCTTTCCCTTGAGATAACTAAGGACTCCCAACACTCCACTGACTGCTCCTGTTCTGACTTCTTTCAGTCCTTGAACTCCAGCCTTGACCCCAGCACTAAGCACCTCCCCCACACTCTACAGGTCACAACATCCAGTGCATAGGAGGGCAAAGTGATATAAACAGAGAAACAAATAACAGAGATATTATCACAAATATTCAATGAATAAAAAAACAAAACGAAACAAAATAATACAACTCAGTCAACAGTCACAATAAAAGCTGTGGAATTTTATTTTTGACATCTATAATTTAAGCTTAAGAGAACGGTAATCTATTCATCCAGTCATTGAATTTTTTTTTTTTCCTTTTTTTTTTTTGCTGGCGAAAATATTAAGTCTCTTGCATTTCTCGGAAAATTTCTGCTTGGTTCGTTAGCAAATCTAAGCAAACAAGTAAAGTTTGCAAAAAAGAAATTTTAAAAAGTGAGCCAGAAAAAACCTTGCCGAATCTCCTAATCCAATAATGTCCTCAAAGAGCAGAGCACATTTATTCTTAAATCCCATTAACTTATGCACACTTGATGGTGACAAGATTGAGTAGGCTGTTAAAAATGGAACACCGGAATAGAAAAGATTCATTTCAACTTGATGAAGACAGTTATCCCATTAGAGTCAAACAGGAAAGATCAACGCGCAAAGCTCCTTTGTAATACTGACGACTATGACTGTAATTTATGTCTGTCTCTAAGGCGTAACCAAAGGATGAAGTTGTGTTGAAATGAGCTTATGTTTGGAAATCATTTTTTCACACCTGCCTTATGAATACAACAATACACACTGGTGAAAAAATAATACACAATGTCTGATGAAAATGAATAAGACTAAACAACTTGAAAGATGTAAAGCAAATGCATTACACATGATTCAGTTGAAAGTTTTACAACTAACTGGTGAGTTTTATTTTCACTAGTTTGCACTCCTGCATTTTGTCTTTTTTTTTTTTTTAAATAAAAAAAAGTGTGACTAAGCTCCGCTACTCAGTTTGCACACCTACAAATATAACAGTCACTCTAAAAACAGCCAAATGGTAAAAATGAAGACACATCACACTGAGAAAACATTAATGTGCTGCCAGCCACAAAAAAAAAAAAAAAGTGGGGGGAAGAAGCTGCTGCTTAAGTACCAACTAAACTCAGTTCTATTCTTGTCTCTCAACCTATCTGTACTAAGCCTTTTATACACTTTCCAGTATTATTATTTCTGGTATCTGTCCATATATCTATATTATAAAATTGCAAGAAAACCCAATTATAGGCTTATCGACACGAAAACTGCTGAATAGATTCATATGTAATTTGGCACACAACACTGTTGCATATAGATCTGTGTTTGTGTGTACATAAACCCCCCAAAAAGCTTATTATTTTTATGTTATTAAAAAAATGCGATAATAAATGAATAATAGATTGTAAAGTGCTTAGAACCTGTAATTACGGGGATAGGCGCTACTCTCTATTATTATCATTATTAATTAACTTGTGAGGCTGCTTGATCCGAACTGTACATTCCACAGTATGGTGCATTAAAAACACGTTTTCTTTGAGTAACACTCAAAGTTTAATCAGCAAATATCAACATTGAGGTGCCACGCTTTGCCATACACTTTAAGTCGCAGGGCTATCTTTAAAAAATCTCCCATGGCGGCCGTGGGTTCTCTTCTAATGTAGCATAAGACTAGTAAAAATAAAAACTAATATATGACAGAGCTTTTCTGGGAAGGTTTCTGACTTTTTTTCAATAGTAATGAATAAGGAAGAGCTTGTGGCAGCCACAGCTATCATGCACATGAGATGACAATGATATGGAAGAACAACAGGAACAAACAACAAACACAACATCAATGCATGGACCAAGGTAAACTTGAGATGTCTGAAAGACTTTCACAAATTTAACATCTTCACCTAAGTCATGTTTGATCAGGGCAGGTAACCCTTGGGCCTTCCACTTCATAAGGAAAGTATCAATTTTGTCTTGTAAGAATTATTTCTCATGTTTTTAGAATGCAGCAAAAATGATATCCGTATTGAAACTTTTATACAAGAAATGAAGTTGTGGTAATTTTTCCCAAATGCCACTAAATGATTTAGGTGAATATTCTAAGTGCATGAGAACAAATCTACAAAAAAAATAAAAAACAAAGAGAAAAAGAGAGAAAATTCTGACATATAACATTTTTTTTGTTGTTGTTTTCTGTGCTTCAAGTGCAAGACTGACCTTTCCCTGCAATCCTCCCTTGGGTGTCTGTGGGTGAGCATCCAGACATTTCTGGTAGCGCAGCTGTAGAAAAGACAGACAGGCAGCATAATATGTCATCAGAACTGATAAAGGTAACCGCCAATGAGATTGTCCTAACCCCAAATGTCTTGCGACCAGGATAAGTGAGTCGGAAGTCGCCCCATGGCAACGAAGATATACAGCTGTTTTTGGTTGTTTTTAACTACTTTCTATCTAAGATACTAATTTTTTTTTTTTTTAACAAAATGTCAATTTAATCATTTTTTAATCTGAAAAAAAAAAAAGAAATACTTTGGTACCACAGTCAGAAAATACTGAAAAGGTAAAAAACGGCTGTGACTTGAACTTAACTGGCGTGACTTGCGACTCATTTACCTGAGTGCAAGACAAATATTCTTGATTATATCATATTGGCAATCACAAAAGCAAATCACAACTAACTGTTGTTTACCACAGATTCTCAAGATGTAACAGCCAGAAAAAAAATTGGGCGTAAACAGCTGATACACACCAGATATTAAACAGTGGTAAAGAGTTCTGTAATTTTGAGGATTGATTCATAAGATTTGAATTCTATTCCTTACTCAAATCTGTAATCCTAACTCTAATAAAGTTTAACCTTCACTTGAATCCTGTCCGTAACTAAAACAAAAATGTGTTATGCTTATTCCTAGAAAAGCAAAAGTATGCTCAGGTATATGAAACTCTTCACAGAAAACTATTTTATAGCTTAAGTAATCAGCTAGGGGAAGCTTTCCTTGTCAATGAATTATCACAAATGATCCCCCTCAATGATAAGTATACACCTGTACAAACTTGGTATATACAGCAAAAATGACCTTACCTTGCAGGCAGCCTCGATGGTTTTGCACATGGGGCCTGCGCTGGGCTCACAGTGAAATACATGACACAAGAATTTGTTCTGGGAGGTGTGCATGATGAATGCACACAGCCTATCGGAGAGAATGGAGGAAAATGTTTATGGTGACAATATACTGAAACCACAAAAGATTGAAGAATACTAGATCAAATCAAATGTCTGGGAATTTTTTGTTCACAAGAAGTTTACTATAGATGGATTCTCTCATTTCTTTTTCCTACCACATGCAATATAAAGAACACAAAGGTAATGACAGCTACTGCAGAAATGACCGCAACGATGTATTGCCCTAAGATGGAAAAACTAATTCAAGTGATAATTTTGGTGAAATCAAACTTTTAACAGAGTAGGAAGCAGATACAGAGAAGTCACTTATGTCAAATTCCAAGAGCTTCAGTTGTAAATGGACATATGTTATGGCCGACACTTGGCCATTATTTCCTAGGACAAATGATTTTCAGGTAAACAAGATTTTTCCTTCTTCTTCTGTACAATTTGAAAAATGTTACTAGAACAGTTTTTCCTATCGACCTGCCCTGAAAACAAAAAGCACCAATGGAGACAATGCTTGCCATCTCTCACTCCTCAGAGAGTATTTAATAACAGCCTTGTGGTGATTGTGCATATGTGAAAGATTTTTGCCTATGCCTAGATTTGTTGTATTAATTCTTAAGCTTTTCATTACAAGAGTAAGATTGGCAATTTACACAAAACAAATTAAATCCCAGGACCGTGAGTGTGATGTTTACCTATGTTTGGCTGTTGATCATGGAAATCCTAATCATGTCACATGCTGGCTTAAAGACAAATAGGAGATCGTTGTGCTCAGTCCTATTACTTCCCTTGACCATACAAAAAGAGGGATTGAAGAAGCAGTGTAAAGTGAGGAAAAAAATCACTTTTGTGTCCTTTGCTTGACGCATAAGCCATGAAAAATTTCAGAAAAATTATGGTATGAAGAGAACGTTTTCTCCTTATTGTTATAATTTTATCAATTTTTTTGGCAATCAGTCTTTCGGATGACAAGAAGTAAACGGATTTTGTCCTTTTTACACTGCTTGCTAAAACCTCGTTGGCCTGGCAAAGAGAAGAAATAGGGCTGGCCAAATGATCTCCCTTTACACAAATCCCTCTTTTGGGAGGGGCAGATAATCTGCAAAACGATCTCCCACTGGTTTGTCTGCTTTTCTGCAATGCATATGTCTTGCAGCCAGTCAAAATGGGACATGTCAATTTTCTTATCATATGGGGTTTTTGGTATCCTGTGAAAGCTTATTTCATACCCTTTCCGAAGGTGAAAAAAGTTTTGAGCTAGCTTTATTCTAGCCAGAGATACTGCAGTTAGACAAGCCAGGACCCCCCCCTCCCCCCTGCAAAGACCAAAATTCTTCCAAAATCGAGTTTAAATCAACAGTTGAATGCATAAAACTACATACATTCCTCCCATTAAAACCCAATTTTAATGAGGAAATATTTATAAATTGATGGTAAGACCGATGTTATCATATTCAGAGATGAATGTACTGTCGATTTGTGCAAATAAAAAAAATTTTAAAAATGATGTCTGACCCCCCTCATCACATTCAAAGCCTAATTTCTCAGTTCTAGTCCAGTGACTTACGTCTCATTTCGACGGGCTGCGAGACAAATGACGTGCGGAAGAAATGCATTGAGTTGTAGGTTGCACATGAAATATGAAAACTGGACAGTGCATTGAGACAGTCTTCTTATATTGTAGATATAAAGTTTAATTACCAAGAGATGGTTATGAAAGTCAAACTGTGTGGTCGAGGGCCGAGAGATTTCAACGAAGATCTTAAAAAACTCTTTATATCTGGCATATTCTTCTGGGTGTATGTGTTAGGCACAGGATTATCATGTTCAATATTTTAAGAGCTAAAACGCTTGAAAATTACTGCCAATATTAATATAATAAAACAAGCGTGTGTATTGAATTTTGTATGCTTTAATTTTACAATTTTAGTATTGTTTGCTGAATCAGAGGAGACAAAAATTCAGCAAAGAGCAGGATGTTAACAATGCTGGTGCCAATAAAGCACAGGCCAATAAATTAAGAGCTTTCTTGAATTATGCTGTGTGAGTTTGCATTAATTAAATACGTACTTGACATTATCCACAGCAATGCCCATAAATGACAAAAAGCGCACTCGACACTCTTCAATTATTCCATCTGGATTCTGAAATAATGGAAAAGATATAAAATGCAATTGTATGGCTCAGATAATGACATGGAAATCAGAAAGTAAAAAAACAAATTTCAAACGGAAAAAAAAAAAATTAGAAAGAATGAAAGCCATAACAAGAAAACTAAGTGAAAACAATACTGCTAGGAATGAGTCATGCATTCTCACACGATCATGCCTGATGGCTGCTGTAAACTTTTTACTACATCTGTTTCATCACTCTGTAATTACACTTTTGCCACACTGGAATTAATATCAGTCACATTGTTAGAAAGTGTACAACACTGTTTTTGACAAAAGAATAATTCGTTCAACTAATTGTCCAGTCAACTCAAATTATCCTTGTTTAACAAGTAAGAATGTAAATCCCAGCTATTCCTCTGGGACAATTATCACAGTGAAATAGGATCTGCATGTATGACGGTAATAGCTAATACTGTATGTGAGCATAACAATATGTTTGTAAGGGCAATGACAATACATACGTTATATGCCAGTGGTCCTGTCTGAACTAACACATTTTCTATTGTGTGTGACTGGAAAATGACAAGGTGTTGTAAAGCTGTTTGAGAATATATGGTTATGGCACTATAAAAACAAATAAATACCCTTAGTATTATTATTACTATTATAACTTTTGGAAGTATGCCTTGTAAAACTGAACACTGTATTCCTTTTCATGATTTGGCAGTTCAGACCAGGTTCCAGCACCTACTTACCCCATGCTCAGTGATGGTGATGGTGGAAGGTGCAATGGCCACATTCACAAACTTCCACTTCTCTGGAGGGATGCGGTAGTACAGGTACTGGATGGCCTCGTTCAAGATGTCACGACCTGGAAAGCATACATAAAAATTTACATCAACTTTCTAAAAGCTACCACAGTGACTTTACTTCATCTCAATGTTGGTTTTCGATTATCATTATCTTCTTCATATTTTATGTGACTTCCTTAACTTTCGTGTTCTAAACTTTGTCTTTCTGTATATATCATCTCAAAATATGAATGCAATACTTTCAGGTAATATTATCTCATGACAATTTTACTTTTTTCCCAAAAAGAAAGGTTTGCGTCAGTGTTCTAATTAAAACCCGGACAAAATTTCTTTCACTGAATCTGCTGCAGTAACCTAAGTAATTGTTAGCTGTACAGATGTATGTAATCTTCAAGAGGACAAGGGCAAAGATGTATGCTGGAGGTGATTTTATTAATGATTGAAGATAAAACTGTTTTAATCTTTTCCATTCAGTCTAGTGTTTTCAAATTGGAGGAAAACATTAAATAAACTCAACTTTCTTAAAAAATTTTCTTAAAAAACACAGGATTTTGGTTTCTCCAAAATGGCTGTCTATGAAGTCTATCTCCTTAGTCAAAAATCAATGGAACTTAATGAAACTTGGTCAAAGTGTTGTTTGGAATAATATCTCAGAAAAAAAAAAAAAAAAACTATTTTCACTTCTTAAAATTTTTCCATTTTTTTCATAGCTTAAACCTATTTTTCTCCAAAACTTACGGACAGAATGAGCACATTTATCTTTTTGGTCTTTTTCATCAGAAAATATATATGACATATTTGGTTAGAATCAGTCCAGAAATAAAAAAAAACAGACAGCAAAATAGTGATTAAAAAAAAACTGGGTTTAAAAAAACGCATTTAAAGTTTTTTTTCAAGGGAAAAATTGATGAAGTTTTCTATTCGGCTTCTAGGCTCAAAACATTCTTTTATTTGCATACTGGCCCTCTGTCTATGATTTCTGTGTCTTTTATTACTTTTTCCTGGCTGTGTTCATATCATTTTTTTAATTTTGCTCCCTACGATACCCTTTATTAGGAATTCCATAGTCACTTCCAAATTCTTGAGGGCCTATAAGTGGCCTTACTATATTTTTTTATCAAAAGAAAGCGTGTCTTGACCTTTACTATGGCAGACAGTCCACAACTGTGCTCTAAAGGAGCCGAAATAAAAGAGAATTACACTATTTACAGGAGTTGGAATTTCATTTTAGAACACTTGGTGAAAACTTACATTGATAATCTGCGCAATCCAGAGTCTATTTTGCCTAATAATGACCATCTTTGGCACTGAGGCTAAAGAGTTTGCTAGAACAGCCATAATCAAGTCTTTTATTCATCCTTTGTATATGTGGTCAAATGGTGATGATCAACCACAGCATATAGCAACCTGAACCTGAGGAAGTCGAACCCTAGTTGACAGTAGGCTGGGACATATAGTGAATGACCATGGGTTAAACACGATAGAATGGATATATTTTATAAATACTGTTTTTATATTAAAAAAAAGCTGTTAGGTTCTAAAGGAAACAAACTGCAATTCTTTTTTTGCTTTTTGTAAATCAGTACCTGTTGGACGCATGACCTCATGAACTCCCAGGTAGTGGCATCTGAGGACTTTGCGGGGCTCTTCCATGGGAGTGGGGAACCTGGCATCTGAAACAGAGAAAATTGCAAAATTATATGAAGATAAAGGTAACAGATTAAAGACGAATGTGTTGCTACAAATTTGAGCATGCCAGCTAAGTAAAATCAAATTGCAAAACTATGTACGTGACAGAAGAAATATCCTCAGTGAATGATGGAAACCAGCTATATCTTACAATGTTGTGACAAGACCAGTAATATTTTTCAATTACGAATTAATTTTGTTGCTGTTATGCTGTTGATACAATCAGTGCTATGCAATAAGTGGGTAAATTCTCCTGCTCTGCTGAGCAGTATGGAATGGCAGTGGAGGTTTCATAGCATCTCAGGTGAAAAAACTGTCAGAAAAAAATTGTCATTGGAAAATTTCTTTTGTATAAAATCCCATTCTGCATTGGAAATGTGAAATTTTACTATTTTTAACTACAAGGCCAACTGATGTTACTTCGGTCACCAACAATATAGCTTTTGAGAATACTCGTCTATTGCATGTTAGCAGAAACAAATGGATAAAAAATTCTCTGTAGGAGCACTGCAAGAGATAGGTATTACTGTAAAGGACAACCTGAAATACAGATCACTTGATAAATAATTTACATTTTGTGGAAGATAACCACAAGTACTTATAAATACAGGCAACTGATTTCAGCCATTGAAAAAAGCAAAAACTGATTCTTTTTGTGGCATTGCAGGAGCGATGACTCACTGTTGTAGAGGTTCTGGAAAGAGAGCTTCTCTCCCTTGGGTTGGCCGATCTTGTCCAGATTTGGCAGGTCTGTGGGACGGGTCAGCCTGGCCACAGCTGACTGGTGCAGGCTGCGTTCCAGCATGATCTTCTTGCAGATGTCCTGTAGTGTGTTGGCAATCTTACGGGCTGGAGTGTCACAGTGGAATACATGGCACATGTGCATACGTGTGCCACGGTCACGAGCCACATAGGCAAAGTCCCTGGAAATGGGAAACAGTTTGCTGATGAACAGAACATCTTTGACAAGTGATGAACCAAAAATCATTTCTGAGCACTAACAGTGATGAGACGCGACACGATGAAATCAGGCGCTCGTCAAATTTTTAGCAAATGGAGTTATTGGTATCACTGTGAAGATTATTCATTTCCCTTTCAGTGTATGAAAAAAAGTGTTGGTCTACATTAAGTGGAAGCTGAGATATTGGCAATTAAAGATGATTGAGCGGTTGCTGCAGCTGAATTTAGTGAGAAAGTGGCTGATCACTTTTGTAAATCCTTCTTGACCTTTGTTGAGCCGTGCCACTAAATTATAATTTTTGGGCCTTTACTCGATCTATTTCAGTCAGTTGAACTCTGAAATGCATTTTTAGACAAAAATAAAAATGTTTGGTGAAGAAAAAAAAAAAGCGTTAAAAATTCATTCACTGAAAAACACGTGATTTCTCCGGTCGGCTCAGTTTGACAAGCGTCTGATTTCATCATATCGTATCTCATATTTCAAAATTGAGATTGCAAAGTGCCTAGAGCCTGTATTGTACAGCAATAAGGACAATAAAAAATTATTATCTTTTATTTCTGCATGTCATGACATTTCATTAGTCTGACATGAAATGGAATCCTGAGAATGACCATTTTGCCAAAATGCTTCAGACCTGATACTTAGAGATAGATATGCATAAGGCTAAATTTCTGATGGCATTATCAGGGATCCTTTCCTTTCTGCTGACAATAATACCCATAGAGCTATAATATACTTTATCCTCATGGTATGCTGATGATAAAGATCCTTAATTTAGGATTCAGTTTGGGCTTTTATCCAACGCTGATAACCAATCAATATTTACATTCAGGATCCCGTGACTTTTATTCTTTAAGAACTTGCAATCTTTTATAGATTGCAACTGATATTATAGACACAAAAAGCACTGATATATGAGATCTTCCCACAACTTATTTATAATCGTATACTTCAGTTATCATGGTTACCTCTCTCTGGTTTCCAGGCAGCAGTATAAAAGAACAAAAAACAATTTATGAAAAAAAAACCAACCATTTCAACCAAGATGGACAAAAATAAAACCAATAAGACAATAGTAGAGGGTGCAAAAATGAAAGAAAAAAAAAAAAAAAATCATTACACTGTGATAACTTAAAAAAAAAAAAACAAAAAAAAAAAAAACAACCAAAAAACAAAAACAATTTTTTTACACACACACAGCTCATTCCAGTCAATTCAGAAATTTGATTCCCTGGGTAGATTCCATGAGACCAAAGCAGCTAAAACATCATAGCTTTAAGCTAGAAAATGAAACATTTTGGATTTGAAGTGATCTCTTCTTCTTTCTTTCCTAGAACATAAAACTCATGCAGTTTTATGATTTTTATGTTTCTGAAAGATTTAGATGCTGGACTGTTACTCCTTTTGACATGGCTATGACAAAAATAATGTCTTGAGCCCAAAATCAATCTTGAGGAAAATATCAAATGGCAGGCATTGTTATTTACATTTTTATAAACTGTATTGTTTCATTCTCAAATGCCAACTGTTTCTCAATCTTTGATGAGAGCAATGAGACAGAGACCATAAAAGAAATTGTTTTGTTTCCATAAACATCAACAGACAAAGAATTTCAAGGAATTCAATTTTTTAGTTGATATTAGTGTCTATAATTTAATAGATAAGACAGTGAAATTGCTGAGTGATTTTCCACAGTTTTTATGAACTTGGGACACAGACAAACATTATTAAATAATCATTTATTAAATGTCAAAATTTTACATATTAAAAATACTAAAAAGCACCTTAATTTAAGATGAAGTCATCCAGAGTAGTAGCTTAAGATCATAGCCTTGATATTTATGATAAAGATAGACAGACAGGCAATCCCTGACAGGCAGAAAAAAGAAGCAAGGCAGGCAGATACTCAGAAACATATCGAGCTACTCTGCCTAAGAAAAATTATTCAGACATACGGACCTGCCATTGTCACGTCCAACTCCCCAGACCCGGATAGAGTGGATAGGCTGGGAGTTGAGGGTAACTCCATCCACGGGATCCACCAATCTCAGGCTGGTGTGGTCCAAATCCATGAATAGATCTTTGCCCTGGAGAAGAAGAACAAGAAGAAAATACTAACTGATTGGAACTGGAACCACATAATGGCTAATAGATATAGAAGAGAAAAGGAACAAGTCAAACTCTTCAGGGAGACGATGAGCAAGAGCAAGAACAAGAGTGAGAGTGAGGAGAAGGAGAAAGAGAGAGCAACAAAGGAAGATGGAAAGCTATAAATATAACTATACGACACAGATTACTACATCAGATTTTATGTTTCATTCATTATTGACTATCAACAGTCAATAGATGGAGATATTTTTAAACTGGCCTTTCACTGCTATTTTCCATTGGAAATTAAAAAAAAAAAAGTTTTCCATCTAAACAAATCCATTCAGCAGCATGTCCCTGATAGGTCCTGCAGGAACTGGACCATATTGTACGACAGTGTCACCATTTGCCCAAGATCAGAAAACCTCAAGGAGACGACAAAGATCTTAGGGACTCAATGACATTTGATAACAAGCTCAGAGCATTTTCTACCCCTGAAAATACTGAAATGAAGGTGTATCAGATTTTTTGTTTATGAAGAGAAGCCACATCCATAAACAATGATGGATTTCTACTACTTCTAAGCTAAAGCACACTATCATTCTATTAGTAAATCAATATCTCTATGCTAAATTCCTTGATCATAGAACAATCCTAAACATATACAGCATATTCCCACAACGAGATAACCACTAAGCCCATATGTGCTGTATAATATTATGACTAATATGGATAAAAACTTCCTGGCACTCAAAGGGATAGGAAAGCATTGGTGATTTATGTGAGAAAATAACAACCCCTTACAAATAATGCGCAATAATTACAGTCCTCCTCAAAGTGAGCTGTTCAAATCGGATATTAAGATCATGAGATGTCACTGTGGTATCATCTTCTTAAAAAAGTGAGAAAAAACTACATCAGTGTAATGTACAAAATATATAAAACAGACAGATTAGAATACGGACAAAGAATGCTCAAAAAAAAAAAAAAAAAGAAGAAGAATGAGGCTATGCGGAGAAAACTTGGGCATAAGAACAGAATCACACATGTGATAAAATCATGAATAATATCATCCACTGATAGCCAAATGGTATTTTTAAAGGAAATGATGGCGATGATAAGGATGCATCAAAATCAAGTTGTTTATATTTGTTTTGCCTTTTCAAAATTGTTTTGTTAGGTGCCAGTCTGACAGTTTTATTGTATTATATAACATGATAAGGATGATAAGGGTAATGATGATAAAACAATGCTATTCTTATTATGGCAAAGTACATTAAGAAACTACAGGGTTCGTCTCCTTTAACCTTAAAAATATCGAGTAATCCATCTGGTCAAGGACTCATTCTTCAGATATTGCATTGGAATTTATTCCCAACAGCGTATAGTGTATAGCATGGTACTCATATCACTTCAGTGCATAAATCGCCATTTATTAAACACAAAATGTCAACATCATCATAGAAATATTAACACTCCACAAGTTTATATTGACACTCTCTAAGTTAAAGATCATGTCAGGAACAAAAAATGAGGAGTCTGTCACCATCTCAAATCATTACAGAGGCCCCTGCTATAAACACTGTTGAGGAAGGGAAGAAGTGTGTCACAGACAAGTGACAAGACCTGAAAAAATTTCACAGCTCACCCCTGTAGAAATGATGTCTGGAAGACAGAGACAGGGAAAAGGAAAGCAAAGACTGGTAGACAAGAAGGGCCCATGGACAGGACTGAACATTGCCTGGAACAGGTAAGCCCTGTCTTACAACAGCCTATGCTAGGATCAGATCAACTGAATCACTAACCTCTTTTGACAGAAGGCATTTTTTCTCTTCACAATTTAAAGATTTCCCACCCATTCAAAGAAAACTCTGGGCGAATATTGTATCACAATCAATCTCCAAAGCCTGCACTTTGTTCACTATGTGATAAAAGAGATTTTTACGAGAGGGCATTTTCACAACAAAAGCGTTTTCTCAAATCTTATTAAGCAGACGGAAATATTTTGGTTTGTGGCTTAAAAACATAATTGTGATGTTGGCAAATACTGGCCAAAAATATCCATGTATTTGTCTCCAGCCCTTTACTTTCAATTGTGCCAAATTTGGCAAATTTAACCTTACAATTAAGTGACAACAGCATCAACAACAATAACAACAAAACAAGCAAGCCCCCCCCCCCTTTTTTTGATCACGATGAAGAAAAAAAAAACCTTTTGTGCGTCTGAAAAAACTACCGACAAAGACAGAGGATTCATGCTTTCATGCTAAAGCAAGGGACTACTTGCCTCACAGCGGTTGGGGACTAGACTTAAGTACTTCACTAGACTGTGGTCTGGTGGGCTTTGTGAGACCAAGAGCCGTCACACAGCCGCAGGCCATACAATTTCCATACCTAGTTGGCTTCGTCTGAACAATTTGATTGACTCATGGAGCGAATTCCCTTCCTTATTTATTTATTTTCTTTTACTCAGTCCATTTCCTTTCCTTTCAATTTCTCCATACCACCTATGTTACAGTCTTTCACACTCACTTCTCTGTCAGCTGTCAGCCCTTTGCTGCTTTTCATTTCCTCTTCCCTACACTCACCCTTGAGATAGCCTCCATCAGCAGGCTGAATGACGTATATAAAACGTACCCCCCCCCCCCCCCCGTTAACAGAAAAAG
>JBCAUA010829284.1:0-14290 GCA_038406235.1 Peronia verruculata
TACTCTTCCTGATCATAATTATGTGGCCACTAAGAATTGATATATATCGACTGGTAACAGTAAATGCGATTGCAGATTGGTTCCATTTGACAGGAGCCGAATAGCGACTTCAGAGGCGGATCTACCAGTATCTATAAACAATTTTTTGACGTTTAACCTCTTCACTGTCAAAACCGCTGAAGTTAGCTCGTCATCTTTTACACTATCAAAGCAGTGAAGTCTTTACATCTTGCAGAAAACCAAATATTCATTCAACTCTAGAAGTTTCATATTATCATTAAATAACAGTTGCAAGAATGGGACCGACGAGTTTTATAAAAGTAACATATTCTATCGTGAAGGACCTGGTGGGGACTATCATCCCTCTAAGATCGTTGAATACTCAGTTGTGCTCTTTGTATGTTTCGTTTCTTCGTCTATATTTTAAGTTATTTGACTGATTGCTGGATTGATTAATGTATTAATTGACTGATTGATTTACTTGACTGACTGGTTTATTGATTTGCTGGTTGATTGTTTGCTTGGTTATTGATTGATTGTTTGGTTGATTGAATGCTACGTTGATTGATTGATTGTTTGGTTTGTTGATTGATTGATCGACTTATTGGCTGTTTGAGTGGCAGATGGATTGATTGATTGATTGATCGATCGATTTGTTGATTGATAGACCGACTGACTAATTGATTTGTTGATTGATGTACACAGTGTGTCAGATATTAATAAACATAACTCCAAAGACAGATATCGATTTTTTTTCAAATTTTTAATCCACTTGAATCCCAACAGTATAATAAATTATGATCAGTTAGCACAACATATCCAAAGCCATTAGGTTACATTCAAATGAAAAGAACACTCCTATAAGAAAACTCTATTGAGGACGTTTCAGAGAAAAACTGCAATCATAAGGACATTCACTGAATGTCATTCACTGTAATCGTCTCCACGTTATAGATATGTCCTTATACTCATTGAATAAATATGTCCTTATACTATTTAACCTGTCATTTATGAGAGAAAAAGATTCATTCATTTTATCAATTAAATGATAGCTATTTAAATTTCTAGGAATTATATCTTACATTACTATTTTATTTACTACAGAACATTTTCATGTATAATGGCAGATGTATGTATATTAAATCAGCCCTAAGCTGGCACACAAGCCTGGTGTATTTTTCAGTTTTCTGATTAAGAGAAATGGAACAGGAATGGGAGATTGTTTGGACCAAACCTATTACCTTTTCTTGCCGACACAAGAGGTCTTAAACGAGCACTGTAAAGAAGAAGATACAGAAAACAAAAAATCACTTTACCTCTTGTCATTCAAGATAGGCTACTGATAACCCCCCCCCCCCCAAAATTTCAATGATGAAATTGTAATAATAAGAAAAAAAAAAAAGAAACACATTTCTTACACCATGAATTATTCTGTACATTTCATGATGAAAGTTTAAAGCAAATATACAAATGTTATTTTGTTCCCCTCCTTTACACTGTTTGTTCAATATTTTTCCTTTCTAGCATAGAGGGGGAGGGGCTGGGGGGGGGGGGGGAAGTAATTGGGCTGGTCAAACAATCTCACATTCAATATAAATGTTGCTTTCAGCACCTCTACACGTTAATTTATTGATGGAGATGCCTACTGACTAAAGCAATACCTAATAACCATATTCTTTAAAAAAATCATTATATAATGCAAAGAACAGGTTAAAGAGGTCAAAGGTCATCATCATCATAATTATAACAAACCAAAGCTGGGCTAAGTTCAATCTTAAGATGGAAATCACCATACTTTTATTTGCCTTTCATAGTTTGTACTTTCTTGTCAAGTTTGGACTTTAACTCTTCAAACCAAATAACAGAGACCGACAGATAGACAAGTTCACAGAGGATTTTTCCATACTCTGTGGCTGTCCCATGACCAGCGGGATTTTTTGGGGTTAAATTTGGTGGTGAGAGGGGATGAGTCATCCAATACAAGGATGGCTTGTGATTTTCCGAGAAACTCACCACATACACTTGACAGCCAAGAGTTTCAACAATTAGGCATGCGGAGAGCAGGAAATCAGGGAAAGACAACTACATCATAAATGAAATGGCTTGCTGCCCTTGTATTAGAGGACAAATCTGAA
Organism: Peronia verruculata; assembly: GCA_038406235.1. NCBI lineage: Eukaryota > Metazoa > Mollusca > Gastropoda > Systellommatophora > Onchidiidae > Peronia > Peronia verruculata. The sequence continues at coordinate 2,136 of JBCAUA010829284.1, forward strand.
AATTGAAAAACTTTGCCCAGTTTTATAACAAACAAAGCAAATTTTATAATACCGAACATTGCTGCATATGATTAAGCAGAATCATGATAGCACAAACAAGGTCACCAAAATATAACACATCAGTGTGTAACTAAAATCTACCTGACATTATCTCAGTTTGCTCTGTGAGGCAGAAGTGTGGATTGTTTTTGACCGGGCCTATTGTGCCGAAAACAAAGGGCATTGAGCAAGTGGTATATATAAAACTTTCATGGGCAGGACTGAAAATCACCTTTCTACTTATCATTTGAAAAGATTGATAATGAAACAACAGATAAAATTGTAATTATGAGACATAAAAATGGTTTCCCTACACTGAAATTTTCCTAATTTTTTATATCTATGTTTTAAGTGGAAAGCACAAAGCAAATTTTCCCTCTTTACTGTGCTTGTTCAACACCAACAAAAGGAAGCAATAGGGCTGGTCAATAACAATCTTGTTCAGAGATCAACACGAAATATCCATTTTTACATGAATTCTGTTCTTGGTAATGTAGCCAAAGTTTGATATCAGACCAAGAAAAGAGAACAAATTAGACTTCAAAGAAGTCAAAAGGCTCCTGAAATATGTCCAAATTAGAGATCAGATATAAAAATATGTATACAAATTTTTGTCAAAGAGTAATTTCCATTGTAAAGAAAGTAAAATTATACACATATAATATTGCAGTCCTCAAAAGTTGAGCATGTTTAAAAGTCACCGGAAGGAAAATTTACAGGGATTCTAGTAGCCACCCTGATCACCAAAAAGTTGTTTGATCTTTACATTGTTGGGATTTTCAGGCCCTATTATATCTGTGTAGTTAGCCAGAAACTCTTCCCACAGGATTGGAGCCAGGAAAGCATTTCCCATCTGGAAAATATACACATGCAAAGGGCACAAGAGTAAAATGCATCTTTCACTATCTTTTACGTGTTTGTTTGTTCCATTGTGTTGCTTTAGTTAAGCTTTCATAGTAGTCCTAGAGGTGAAGATAGTGATGATAAGCTAGTTTTCTGATGACTCCCCCTTTAATAAAAGACAAACAGGAAATATGAACTATAGTCTTTATATTTGGGTTGCCCAATTTGTGAGATAGCTACCATTGCTGTTTATTGTCTCTGAATTGTTTATTTCATTGAATGAAGATAAACAAGTTTACTCTCTTACAAATAATTCCTGTCCTATCAAATTTTGTTCATAGATCTTCCTTCTCATGCTATTTATGTTACCATTCCACACAAGTTGCTAATATCATATGATATTCAGATCCTCTACAGGAGACATATGTTCCTATTTTTAACAACCATACACAATATACATACCTGGTTGATGTGAAAACCATCCACTGGTTCTATCAGCTGCCAGGATTCTCCACCTTTTGCCTTCCATGCTGCTGCACCTGAACGACCATAATAAATTATACTTTCTGATTTGACAACAACAATAATTAATATCTTCTCAAGTTTACTCAAAGCATTCATTGCATTGCCACACGTCACTGATTTGTCCACTCGCACGTCAGTAATCTGGATTATAATCCAAAACAAGAGAGGTTATAGCTTTCTCTTGGTACCACATTCTGACACTCTTTGATTTAATGTTCTCAGGAATTTGTTACTTGAAAACTGAAAACTTTGCCCAGCTTTACAACAAACAAAACAAATTAAATGATATCATGAAACTATAATGCAGGCTGATCATCTAAACTTCCTCTGACTCAAAAGTGTAGATTTCTCACAAAGATATTTCATTTATCTCTGCTCATTCCAGATCAGTGTGTATCAACTTAAAAGCCTTTCTTTATAAAAAAAGATTGAATTAAACAACAGGAAAAAAAAAATAATTTAATTCACTTCTCACGCTGTTTAAACTGAAAAAAAAGAAATTTTAAAATTCATAATCTTATTACTATTATGAATAAATTATTACCTGCACAACTGATTATGTACCTTTATCAATGGGATTTTCAACAAAGTGCAGCTTGAAGTTTGGAAAACTGTCAGCGTATTTTTTTCCAATATCCCGCAACACACTTGTCAACTCCTGGGCCCGCTGTAGAATAGGGTTAAGCAGTGTCAGTTCTCTTCTCATAGACTTAGGCACTATATAGATTTTATCTGTTTATTTTGTTTGCTGCATCTGATACAACATTAAAGACAAACAAAAATGATGGAAACATTTGTCTGCTGAATCTGTTTACTCATATTAAGCATGTCCTTAATGTCATATTCAGTTTGTATTTATACCAGCTGTGTAAATTTCATAAATCAACAAAGACAATTTGTCCAAATACCATTTGGTGTTTACGATCATTAGAACTCACAGACTCAATAAACTCAATGCTAACATTAACAGAAATTAAATTTAATGATAAAACTTACAACACCACATAAGAAATCAGGAATTTTTTACTTTGGCCATACATATTTACAAGAAATATTTTCAAACTTCAAGGTAAATTCAAAACATCACAAAAGTCACTTGTAGTGACAATGCTATGGGGATTAACAATCTACAGTGAAGTGTATAATAATGGTCATGCATCCAAGTCTTATTAGAGTGTCAAATGGTACACATCATAGTAAACTGGATGACCATCAGCCAAATTCATTCCCACTGGCAAGTATGAGAGATAAGCAACAAGCACAACATAAAGAAGGAAAAAATCCCTTTTCTCTTCTGTTTTGAAATACAAATAACAGAAAAGTTTGAAAATCTCACCATGAAATTAAAATATTTTTTTCTCATCATGATAATTTGTTTATAATGTTTTGCTTCACATTTTTCAAATAACATGAGAAAAAGTGATTTTCTTTTTTCATTACAATGCATGTATTACACCTCTTGTTCTTTGCAAAAGGCAGTAACTTGATTGACTTAAAAAAATAGATCATCCATGCTCCTGCTCGATCCAGTTTGGGATGAAAGTACATCTTTCAATCTTACCTTTGTTGTGAGGTCCCTCATTGTTTGGTTTGAGTTCAGCCAGCCTCGACAAGGGGAGACCTGGGAAAAATAAAGAAATAAAATAACGGCCATAAATTCAATAAAGCAAAATAGTTGCACTCAGAAATCATGCTGATTCTACTGCCCAAAGCAAGGACAAGAATTTATTATTGTATTGATTTTTATGAATTTATATAGAATTAGAGAGAGAGAGATTATAGAGATTATATAGTTTGTTTACATAACCTTATTAAAGGCCTTTTCATAGTTTCTAGTAATTTTCTTACTTCTCAGTTTTGTACAATACTATAAATTGTATATTGATCAAATGCAATTCAAAATTTGCAATTACACAATAATGCAAGTATTCAGTTTATGGATCTATGAACAATGAGAAGTCAGATCAGTCAAAATATGTCAAAATATTATGATAGAAATAAATGAATAAATAATATCAGTGCATAATGTGGCTACTTTATTTAAGAAATATTGAAAAAACTCTTCTTTCAAAGCAAAAACCCACAAAGTGAAGCAGTAACTTTAACTTAAATACATTCAAAGACCATGGGGGCAGAGCCACATATGTCCACTTTTGACACAATAGAGAAAAGCTGAAATTTTGTTGCTACAAAGACTTATCTGCATTTTGCTTATTGGAGTTACGGTTTCAAACCATTGCATAGCATAACAGTGACTATTCATATTGATATTTTTAGATGAGGCTTCAGATTAAAATCTACGAGTTTTAACCTTGAAAATATTAAAAACTCTACATCTGTTGTTCTTATCCCTTAGTTTTCATGTATTTACAACTAGTAAACATGATAAATTATGGAAATGTGACATCAATTTTGTGAGCAAAAAAACTGTTTACAAACCTCAAGGCAATTTAAGAAGTCATAAAAGTTGGTATAGGTAAAGGTTCCCCAGTGTGTGGCCAAAGGATGAATCCTTGTGGACATACTTTCATACAAAATTGCTCCATCTGCCAGACCCAACAGTATAACATGGCTGCCATTTGGAAGATTTTTATGCTGGGGAAATAATTTAGCATTAGATTGTGTGAAGTCTGTGGTAATTATATAATTTTAGTTCACCATATACTAATATTCTATAACAGATTTCCACTAGAATGCTGAGATGAAATGCAAAGAATTTATTTCATAAATTAAAATACCAATATCAAACAGCAAAAACAACATCAAACAAATAAAAAAAGAGACACCTGAAAATAAGTCTTGTTTATTGCTCTACATCTACATCCATAGCGCAAAGACATAGGAATATATCATTCTGATTTTTTAATTAGCTGGAGAAGCAAAACTGGTTTCATAAAAAAACTGATAGCAAAAACTATTAAATCTTAAATGTTACCAAAAAAAAAAAAAAAATAAAGACTGAAATAAATGAGGTAAAGAATAATTTGTTTATGCAGCAGACCAACACCACCAGAAGCTGTTTGTTTAGAATGAATTTCCAGATCTTTAACGACCAAGAATACAGAGATCATCAAGAGGATTATGGTGATGAAAAGTATTTTGAGTCACAGGAAAGATTCATTTGTTGTTATATACTGTTTGAATTGTATAATGAACGTGCCCTGTTTCTTCAACGCCTTCAACCAAAGTGACATTGTGCTTGAATAGTTCATATTCGACTTAGCAAAAACCTGGAAATCCCCGGCGAAGCGTTTGCACCCCCTTGCTAAAAATACAACACTCATTGATGTTTCTTACTGCTCCGCCACAAGATCTGTGAACAACTGCCACCGGTCCCGTGCATTTTTATGAGTTTTTCTTTATCAATGGTAGTGAACATTTTGGAGTGTTTGTACCCCTCCTACTAAAATTAGACGCGGTTTTCGAACCATTTGCTTGGTCAAAGCAAATCTCTTAACAAGTCATATCTCACTGAGTGAAACTGAGAGCACTGTTAGCTCATACTTACCAGAGTTTCTAAAGTATCCATGGTGTTGTTGAACATTTCCTCAGGTGTTGTCATATCCTTAAATGTGTCAAAGTGACTGTAACAGTAAAAAAGTCATAAATAGTATTTCATTGATTTTAACTCACATTAATTCTACTGAATTTCTCATGTCATAAACAGGTCAAGCATATACATTGATTTTTTAACACTAAAACCATGACCAATCATGATCACTATTTTCGTTTAAGGTATCTCATATATTTTGTTTTTCAGACAGCTTTTGACTGATCTCCACTGCAACCAACTACAAGATGACAAATAATTATTGAAATTGCCATAGCATAATTAGAGATAACAAAAGGAAAATTAATTTTTGCCTAGGGACAAATTCAAAAAGGATTTACACACTACATGACAGTGGTTTAGAAAAATAAAAGCAGTTTCCTCCTATAGTGATGGATATTTACTCATAAATTATTGTGATGAGAAAATATATATATGACTTTTGTCAATGCAATGCACTACTCTGGTGCAGATTTTAGGGTGATGCTCCACTGTGTGATCCGCATGGACTGAAAATTGCATGAATAAAACTAATATTAATCATGTATATGTTTTCCACCTGCACATATTTACATATAGATCTCATTGATTTCTCTTCCTCTCTCCTCCTTTCTCTGATTTTTTTTTTTTTTTGTCCCATCCAAAGTGTCTTCAGTTTCTGTCTTCTAGGTGATCAGGGAATTTAAAAACAATAAATGACAATGAGAGCATGAGCAATCAAACGCTTTTTACAAAAATATAACGAATTCTGTCATATTATGTAAAAACAGTGATATTTTGATATTACACTACTCTAATAGAAAAATTCAAATAGTCACTGTGACATCATCAGAACAAAGAGCCTTATATTATGTAATTTTAAATGTTATTGCTATCATATCATCAAGTAAAATTACTATCCTCCATCAGAAAGAGGTAAAACACTCACCCATTGCAGACATCATTGCCAACCAAAGCATAGAAAACAATCAGGGGCTTATCTCTTCCAGCTTGTCGAGAAATACTGAAAAAAGGACATTTTTAACAAAGCTGATAGTAGTGATAGATGGACAAAAGTAGCATGTGTAAAACTGGGGTTAAAGATATTAGATAAGGATGACTTTCATTGCTATGTAAGAATAGACAACTGTTCATGAAGAGGATAGAATAAATTAATCATTCTATCATAATAATGCTAAATGAAATCATTAAATAAAACAATAATCCATCCATAATTCTACATTTAATATCACAGTCACAGAAACCACTCATGCTGACACAAATGCCATCCAAACTTCGCATAAATTTTCCACTTTAATATTTCATAGTTTTTCTCTCAGACATTAAGAGACATTAACTTCATTCAGTGCCTGTTAAGAGATCAAATTTGGATGCTCACGTGTGAACCAAGTCTCTAGCTGATTGTGATCGCTCACCTGTTGATAAAACATGATACTGTCTATCACATAAGTTATAATACATGATGACTACCTTTGTTATAATAATACAAGAGATAATCAGAGTTCAAAACTTTCATGGTTAGAGAAGTTTATTGTTCATATGCAAGTGAGATCCTGTAATGCCAAAATTATCGAAAAGCAGAATACAAATGCAGTAAAGTAATTTAAACACTGACTCAGCTAAGCAGGAAGTGAGGCTTTTTGAAATATAGCACAAACAAAATACATTGACCATTACATATTTACATTCCTTTTTATACCAGATTCTCCATGAAGATATTTAATGTACAATGAAAAACACAAATAAAGGAAAAGTCACAGCAAAATCAGCAGTGTTTAACTTGAATAGTGTATGCACTGTCTTCTCATAACAGAGTAATACATTAAACCGATGCAAGCATATACAGTTAGAGCTATCCTAATCAGTGCCTTCAGGAGGAGAGAGCATGGAAAAGGTCATGAACTCTGCAACAGCTTAGACATCTAAATACACAATGTATGCCTCGCAAGACAGATGCATGAGAAGAGCAAACTTTCATTATCATCTTTGCCGACAATATGATTTTAAAACAAGTCGGTTCAGTTATGAAACATAAATAGTGAGCTGTACTTTCAACAAATGTCCCCAACAAATATTTAGAAAGACTGAAATACAATTATCTAATTACATATCATCTGATTTTCAAGAGCATCAAAATAAATATGTCAAATCTTTCCCTAGCCCTGACCATGTGCAAGAATTTTTTAAAGCAGCTATTTGCATTAGTATCTCACCATTGGCTGCAATATTCTGATAGTCCCTGTGGTTGCAGTGATTCCGCTCTGCTAGTAACAAGTACAGCGATTGGACAGGTCCTGAGATAGCTTCTGTCCAGTTGTTGGGATGAAAACCTGTGAATGAAACATAAACATTGAGCTGAGGTTAAAACTGCTATCTTATCCTCTGCAAAAAGCTTAGGGTTTCTGCACAAAACTGGGCTTGTGCACGTGTGCAATTTTTCATAATCCGACAAGGATTCCTACTTTAAGTATTGACTCATCTATGAAAGTCAGAGTTCCCACCAGATAACTACAGTTCTAGTGCTTGATTTCCGAAGTACCGGATGCATCTCTGATGAATTAAAGGAAATTACTTATTTATAATTATTTTTTGGATTATCTGTCCATAATTTAGCTGGTGAAATATTTTTATAAAGTGAGCCAATCAGACATAACGTTGTTTTTCAGTTGTGAGATATTGTAAGTGTTCAGTGCAAAGGATTGTTTAAAAATGCCAAGTCCTTCATGAGAAACCTGGCTTGTTATAGCGGTTGTTCAGCTCATAATTGTCTAGATCTGGGCTATGACAATGATAAAAAAAAAATTGACACTAGCTGTATAATACATATATGTTAAAAATGGTGAGAATACAGAGATGTTTAAAATGACAAGCTAAAAATAAAACAATACATTTACCTGTTACCAGTGACAGCATGGGCCAGTCCAGTTCATTTTCAACGATCATTGCAAGATGTTCAAAAGCTTGCTGGTATACAGGAGATTATTGTCATGTTATTAACATGTCACTCCTTTATCAATCTCATATTATATGCTAACATAACAAATTATGTACACCATAATATTGCAATATATATTATCCTTTTCCAATTTTCAAGTCATTCAGTCAAAATTCAGCTCAACTGATGAATATTATTAGCAATAATATTAAACTTGCTATAATTATGTGGGAAATTTCTTTGCTAGGCAAGGGCCGTGCAGGCTAGCAATGAAGAAAACCTGATCTTAACCGAAAACTTACCAGTAAACTACTGCTGCCTGACACAGTCGTCTTGACCACTAGATCTTCAAAGACTTTATAGTTAACCTAAATCTAACACTATCCAACTGATTACTTGAACATTTAACTGAAAAAGGAAGACCTTATTACCACTGATCCTATCATGAAGCTATCTGCAAACTTGTACAATCACATTGAACAGAAAGCCTTGAATTTGATTTGACAATATAAAGTTCTAAAGCCAGTCCATAATCAAAGACAACTGGCATCTTGTTCAGCAGTCTGACAGAAAAAAAAACCTACTCCAGAAATCTGTGTCGCATCCATCCATTGCGGGGGAATGTGGAAGTGAGCACTGATTGAGTCTCCAAGTACAGCTATACCTCTGGCCTGTGAGTTACCACAAAGTTCTTCTTCATATGGTCTTTTGGTCTGATTGTTAACTCCCTAGAAATAGTAACATTTTTTATGGTAATTCATTTCATCCATAGCAACAACGACACTATGCCAATTTCCACCTCAGATCACAAGACAGAACAGATGGATCTATTATAAGAACCCAACTTAATTTTTGGTCAATTGCAAAGACATGTTGGAGCTTAAGCCTATCTGTCTGCACTGAGTGATATTCCAATTACTGAGTAAGTGAACAGAAATTTTTCAGCTTGCAGTGTGAACAGAGAATATCTGAATCCTTTGGCATTATATTATTAATTTTAAAGAAACATTTTCAGTTTCAACTTCTACATTGTCAAACAGCAACTATCTGAATCCATGAGTAAGAAAAGAAATAAATATGTAGAACTAAATTTAACATGTTGGAATTAATGAGTAGCTCTGGAATAACAAACCTTGGATCCTTTGATTCCTTTTTGGGACAATGAATGTAATACTGTTTTCTTTTCACCAAACCTAGTACTTGTTGTCCTATATACTGGAGACAGATTTTTATTTTTATATCCTGCCGCTCAGAACAGATTCATTTCATGCTTAATTGGTTGGAAATGTCAGTTAAACAAAGAAACAATTCAATTACATCAAATTACATAGTCAAAACAAATATTGACAGCAGCTAAACAATGATACTGACACAATTCAGTATTTAATCCTAAGAGTGTCAAGGGATCAATCTGGTTTCACACATCATCCTTCAGACCTGAATTTTTCCCCACAATTCAATACAATGATTTAAAAAGTTTTTGGCTTATGTAAAAACATGGATAAATATCATGGCAGAAAACTTACAATCCACGGTAGTTTTTACAGACACTTTTATGGTTATGAACTGCCTGTATTAAAAACATACAACAGACTTACAAAAATTCCATTACAGTTGGAGTCAAAGGCAGCATCACTGTCTTTAGGTCTAGAGGACATGAAAAATAAGATTAGTACATTTACAAGCTGGAACTTTCTTGGCATCATGATACATTCTGTGTGTTTGGTTTTAGGTCAGTTAGTGTATTATCAAATACATGTATTACATTCATTATGATTTTAGGTCAAACAACCTGATTATTGGTTCACGAAGTCAATCATTGCATTGTAGAGGCATTACACTGAGGATTTAAAAATGAACTCGTCAGATTAGCCTTAATTATCATCATTTTTCTGCATTTTTATTGTTGTCTATGCTCTGTGTTTCAGTTCACTTTTTATAACACTGCAGGACTATGTAACCTATCCATTCTGTTCAATCTGGCCAATGTCTGTAATTTCATAACAACTCATTGAAACCATTTTGACATCAATCTGTCCTTTGATAGTTTAAGTACTGTATCTGGTAAAAAATACATTAGTGTCAACTAATCAAGGCAACTTGTTTTTCAAAACTTACATAGCTCCTGGATGGATCTCACTAAATGTGTCAGAACAGTCTTTGCCTCTCCAAGCTGAGCCCCGGGCAGACTATGGATTGTGCCAAAGTATGTTTTAAAAATTAGCAGAGAAAAAAACAAGTAACAGAGAAGGGAGGAGAGGGGGATGAAAATGTTTCAACATGTTCAACTGATTTATTGGTAAACAAATACAACCATATAATATACCAGGGCACTAAACTAACTGATCAGCAAAAAGACCAAGGTCATGATCAGTTTTATAATCAGAGAACATGAATTTAGTTACAAATCAATAGAATCCTTATTCTATGTTTAATGACTAATGTGTAGATGTTTTGACTGTACAGACGATCTCAAAAAACAATCAAACACTTTGGTCTGTAGGTATTAGAAGAAAGATGTTCGACAGAACTGAACATTTATAAATTGAGAGCATTGTATTTGTGTTATTTAACAGTTCTTACAACGAGAATCTTTGATCACTGGATCTAGTCCTGAGCATTTCCATTCCTCACTTTCTGTTATTTCCTGGGGTTGTGCAGAGCTATATTTCATCGATTTTCCTAAGTTTAACTGTTGTTTGTGAGCAATTGTATACCTTTGTTGTTGTTGTTGTTGTTGTTTTCTTGTTATTGTGGTTGTTCAATGCACCAAAGACAATGACAATGTAATTCTAATGTTAAAAATGGTAACCAAGTTATGAGGGACTGATTAAAAAAATCATCTTACAAAGGCAGTACTGAAGCCATCTCCGTCCAAATCCACCAAAGGATCATGTTTGTCTGCAAATCTGAAGTGGACAAAAAGAAACAAAATCTCATGATTCCCCTTGAAAAGAACTGATCTACAGTAGTACGGAGAATTGCCTACATTCTAAACAACAAACGATTACAAAACAATTAAATATGGAGAACAAAAGCAAATAACAGAAACAAATTCGATTTGGCATTTTGGCAAAGCTGATGCTATAAAGTCATGTCTATAAATCGACCATAAATGTCCAATGGTAGACCTTACACTATTTCAGTATTTATCTATTATTATTCAACTCAAAGTAAATTTCATTTTCATTTAACTATCTAAACAATGTCATCTTCATCAACTTTTTGTCTTTCATTAAGCTGCACGGCATGCCTTGGGTATTGGGAGTAGTTGGCGAATGAGTACACTACAGAACACTTTGTATAAACAGAGAGATATAACCACCATCTGGGCTTCTTCCCATTGTTATCTTCTCAAAATGTGAATGTCATGACATAAATTTACCCTCATTTAATATGTGCTATAAGGACTTTACACGTGCATAAACAAGCACAACAGTAGATTTGTTCTGACCAACTTAACAGTTGAAAATCTCCATCAAATTATAGTTGGGGGTATCAGCACTTCAAACTGTTCACTACCACTGACATAGAAAAGCACATAAAAAAATGCACGGGACAGGTGACAATTGTTCTCAGATCTCGTGGTGTAGCGGTAACAAACATCAGTGAGTATTCTATTTTTAGCAGAGGGGTACAAACACTCCACCAGAGATTTCCAGATTTTTGCTTAGTCGACTATGAACAATTCAATACAAAGACTTACTTTTTCACCCAGTCACAAATTTCTTTAATCCCAGGTATATCACAAATGGAGGCTGAAATTGGTCGCTGGAAAAAAGGAAATGATGCTTTTTTTTTTTTAATGAAAGTGATCAAAATTTGCTTTGGGTTACATTAATAATGTAGAAAAATTATCCCAGTGTAATGACAAAGGATCACTACTAACTTGACAAGGTCACTTCATATCTAGGAAAGTCAATTTACTGTTCTATCTTGATTATCCTAGCCATGAAAAATGATAACATAATTATCTTGTATGAATGTTACACTTTTCATGATAACTTTTATCATGTTTGATTCTGTAAGATAACGACAATGAAAATCTTTAAGTTCACACTTTGATAGTTCAATCTACTTAAAACTTAAACTGTCTCAGTCCTCGATGATTACAGATTGTACGTTTACATAGTATCTATTATGGTTATAAGAAATAACAAATAAAAATTTTCAGGGAATTGTTTTCGATTTAATTCAACATATCTTTACCAGTCTGATTCCCTTGGCTGTTTCAAATTAATGCCAGTATGTCTTTATATCCAT
>JBCAUA010829295.1:0-14289 GCA_038406235.1 Peronia verruculata
ATAGATAGATAGATAGATAGATAGATAGATAGATAGATAGATAGATAGATAGATAGATAGATAGATAGATAGCCTACAAGGCTAGCATGCCGCTCAAGTTGTTTCCTCATAAGATGACAACTCTCTGAACTTCATATCTCTAGTGCCAGTAGATCAGTAGGCACTAGCCCTTCATGTGTGCACAAGACCTGTGTACACACATACTGGGTGGCAATTACATTCTAGCATAATGAACCTCTTGAAAGGTCAAATTCTGTGATCGAGTCGTGACTGTTTTTCAGTCATAGTCAGTCACTTTTGATTCGATGTTCAACGTAGTGTTCTGTTCGCTGTACCTCTCTTACCCTCCTTCCCTACTTCATACACACACAGTATTCTTAAACCTTTACGAATATTGCGATTACAGGATTGGTAAGAGGTCTAAAAGTACTGATAAATGTCAGTGTTTTGAGATGATTGGACCAGAAGTAGCAACATAGAACCCAGCGTCTCAACTATTGAACACAGATTGTTAAATCGAAAAGTAAAGCATCCTTAAGTGGGAAGGTGAAACCAACATTTCTGGTCGCTACCTGAAGACAACATTCTACTATAACATTGAAATTGTTGTCCTCAGGTAGCGAAGATAACAAATTATATTCTCATGCCCAAAATTCTGTGTTTAGGCTATATATTTTTTTGTCTTTATGAAATTGTACAATCTATGAAATAAATATGACACAATCATGTTCTCCGTTCTGTTATGTTTCATACATATCTATTGAGAAGGAGATTTAAGATATAAAAACATAAAATAAAATGTGCTATCGCCATATATCAACTACGCATTTCTCTTGTTAGTTATCGCATCATATGAAACCTTACATGTTATAGCCAATATTTCAACTACAATAATAATAATAATAATAAAACAAAAGACAAATCGAAGGCTTTGGCTTGCTGTCAAGACGTAAACGTTTCAACTGACACTTTATTAGGTGCCATAGGCAACCATTAAAAGAATATAATCATGTGGTCATGGAACAAGAAGGAAGGAAGGGATCACTGTATCTAAGAGAAAATGCCACGATACCCAGAAGAGCAGATTATCGATTCAAGTAGATCTCCGTTTGTCTACTTACTTGGACATGTCTATGTATGGATGGCAAAGGATCGATAAATTAATATAGATCAAGGTGAGATTGCAAAGCCAGGAATGCGAGCTATCACTCCTGTCTCATTCGCCTGAAGAATTATTCATCAATGATAATTATACAAAAATGAAGAAAAAAAAATGGCTTCAGAACACTGTTCATTTTTAATGTTATTAAATGCTGTATGGCATACTTCAGTTGCGTTATACTTGTAAAACGAATAATATTTTATTTTCTTAAATTATATTTCATGTTTCATTTCTTACCCCGCATTAAACTGTTAGTAGGTAGAATGACATCAGGAAATGGAAATTATCATTATTCATTGGTAATTAACATATGGCTTTATATCTTATTGTGTTCAATAATATTAATTCTCCTGCGTCGTTAAAGTCAATCTCCCTACTATTTGCAGATGAAGTCTACAAAGACTAACATTTAATATTAAATTGTTTACCTTATCTGACGACATGCTTGTCGTTTTTGAAGAGCCATCTTCAGGGTGAAAGGCACCAAACATGAGTTGTGTGTTATAGAGAAACCCTTCCATATCTATTGAGCTCCGCTTAACCAATGTCGTTGAAGATTTGGACGGAGACCGAATGTCTGTCTCGCCGAGAACACTTTCTTTCATGACCAGAGTTTTAGAAGGACCAGGAAAGGGATACAAAATATCCAATATCCCTTGCAAAGGATCAACTCTCAAACGTCACAAAGCCGTATACTTTCCTGAATGGTTGCGATATTTGTCCATGGACACAAGAATTGTTGGAGAGTTAAACAATAGCGTATTTCTCGTTCTCCGCCATTCGATAAAATTTCAACAAGTAGTGGTATTATATTGTTCCTGAACACTGGAATACTAAGAACTGAGTTAGTAGTCCATAAATGATGAAACAGTGCGACAACAAACAAACAAACAAAAATGTATTGCTGTTGTCAGCTTTGTATTAGTGACTAGAGTATGTGTTGCCAGTCAATATGCTGTTTATGCTTACTGATAATTGTGATAAATGTATTACTGATATTAATTGCGAGAAACCTGATGTTTCTCAATGACCGTTATTTATTGTGTGAAGGAACAATTATTGTATTCCAGACATTAAGTGCGGAAGCCGTTAAGTGTTGGCCGTTGTTGACATGATCATCCTCCTGTGAATCAGGTCCGTCTTCCAAACGTAATGACATGAAAGGGAGCTTTTAAAGAAATCATTTAAAACAAATTGTTTAATGATGCCATTTATAGGTTTTCAGACTCTTCTGGTTTCCTCTTAAAGATTTTTAATGTTTGTAATTGTACTCTTTTTTTTTTTTTTTCTATCTTGTAGCCCTCCTCTGTTTCTGGTCTTGCCCTTAGTTTGACTGCCATTCACCTCTTGATTTCCAGAAGTCTGATTGCTAAAACTCCTGTCTGCACACAGAATTGATTATTATCAGTTTCTTTTGTTTTTACATCTGAGAATATAAGTGGCATTGATTAATCGCTCGTTGTGAAAACTCAGAAACGAAGCTTACAAATGATGACCTTTATTATAGAATCTAAGGCAACCCGAGATACGTAGGGACGGATATCATGTCCTGTCAAACAATAGATAACGTAAATGATCTAAAATATATTCATGAGCCATTTCAAAGATAAAACAAGCATGTTAACTTCACACCACATGCTGTGTTTATTGTTAACTTCTTGTCATTGCTCGGTCTCTTATCAATCACTAACAAATACTCCCAGGAGACAGTATAGTATATCTGTATCTGTGCATTGTCACTGATCCCCAAGCAAATCAAGAAATTTCGCTTTTATACCAATAGAGGTACCCTAAGATCTTTCAAACCTGGCTTTAAAATGGCTATTATATCTTTAAGGTAGTGTGACCGACATAGAAAACTACTGAGGCCAATACAAACTTGCGAGGAAGGCCGTTATCCCAGTTTTACGGTGTTTGTTACGTTATTTTCACAGCAGGTGGGAAGCTTAAGAGGATCTGAAGAAGTCTTCAGAACCAGTTTTCAACAATTCAGATTGTATCCATGCCATTTCCAGTGTAACCTTATGTGCAAGTATTGTCATTGTAACAGACTACAAGCAGAAGTCGACTTGTGTAATGCGGAGTATCTAACATGCCAGAGAGACTTACAAACGAAGTAGCTGCTATTCTACCTGTCCCTTTCCTTTCTTAGCCTGAAAGGCCTACAAATACTTAAATTAACTTAACCTTTCCTTTCTACACTCCTACCAGTCTTTGTGTCGCATAACAGGACCGATACCTTCTAACATAGGTCATTTTCCAAGTGCTTTCTCATCTTTCCTTTCTTTCGCTTATGCAAATTGTTCAGTTTGTATATTAAACAAACAAACAAACAAACAAATAAACACACACAAACACACACACACACACGCACACACACACCGTTAGCTTTGCTGGTTTACAATTTAAGTAAAGTGAATTTTGCAAAATGACATTAGAATGAAGGATATAGACAATAGACCGGCGTCTGTGAAGTATAATATAGATATGTGTATGTGTGTGTGTGTGTGTATGTGTGTGTGTGCGTGTGTGTGTGTATGTGTGTGTGTGCGTGCGTGCGTGCTTGTGTATATCTTAGAAAAGAGTGCCAGAACGATAAACATGAAATTATCGGCCCTGGTGTTTCTAATCAACATAAAATAATATAAGGCCAGGATTACTGAACTCTAACTTACATTTTTCAAGGAGTCTTTTGGAAGTACTAGGTGAGGTTTAAAAACAGTGGCAAGGAGAAAATGTAAAGAGTGACACCTTAAATTCAGATTGGCAGCTCTGGGCATTCTGTGAACCATTCACATAAATTGTCAGTGACGCCCTCTAGGTTTGTCAATAACAATCCAAAATACGATTGGAAAACCACACCTGAATTTCTGCTTGATAGCCATTTAATAGGCAATGCCCATTTTAGGCCATCTTTATGGTTCCTATTATTGTTAGATATTGGGTTCACATTTGCTTGAACTTATATAATCTGTGATGAAATAAGGTCGTATGTTTGATTTTGTTAGAACTATTGTTTAAACGTGATAAATAAAAGAACACCGGGTAGTGCGTTGTCGCACGAGGGTTCAGAGAGCCCATAAAAAAGGCAATCGAAGTAAATGTTCATGTGCGAGACCTTCTCAGAAAAGGAAAAAAAAAAAAGAATCAACAACATAAAACCAAAAATTTTACTTTCAAGATAAGTCATGTAGTCACACACAATTTCTGAATTTTCTATGTTGTCTAAAGGAGTTCGGACGTGTTCATATGGATTAGAATGAGAACTAGTTCAGGCAGTCCTTATGAGGAGGTTGTATGTTAAGATAAGTCGGCATCATCAGCTGAGATGTCTACCACGACAGGAGGTTGAAAAGCTCACCAAAACCGTAATCGTAGATGAGTCTTGACTTTTTATAAAACATGGAACTAATGTTACCCAGCATAATGAAAGATGGTGTTATGTGTTATGTTATTTTTTTACCACGGTTGTGGACAGCTGAGATAACCACCACTACAAGAGGTTGAAAAGCTTATAAAAACCATAACATATCCATCATGACTGTGATTGTCGCCATGAAACTGCACTAGAAAGCTAACAAAACTCCAGACAAACTTGGGAGTCGTGATAGCAAACATAAAGAAAAACTTACACCCTGAAAATGTGAAAAGGTATGGGAATCAGAAACCGTTTTCTATTCCATTCTGTTTCATGACGATTGTTTTGATCAACACGAGAATTATTACTATTTCAATATTTTTATTATTTGGACTTTGGAACAGAAAAAAGGGTAAAGGGTGAGGGGAGTTTGAAAATAAAAGGAAAAAAAAAAAAAAAAAAGAAAAGAAAAGAAAAGAAAGGAAGAAGATGGGAATGAGGAGGGAAAGGGAGTAATGACAAGATAAAATTCGGAGAAAACGACAGTTTTGATTGTACATGATGACTTGATAAAAATGCTCGTCTTGACTTTTTCTTTTTTTTTTTTTTTTATCAAGATACGCCACTATCTGACCTCTTATTCTTCACACATACCTTGGCTCTCCATCTGTGACCATATTGTGACATCATACGGGGGATTCCAGAATCGTTAGTCTGACGTGGATGAAAGAGCTGGGGTAGGACTGATGCGTCCAGTAAGTTCCATGGGTCAAGCGATGTCATCTTTCCTACTATGTCAAAGCTGCAATATTGATGTAACAAACTCACGAAATAAGAAATATATCTAAAAAGCATTAAAAAACGAAATGATAAATGGATTCCATTGTTATAATACGTCTATATTTTAACTAGCTGAAGTCTGAAAAAAATAATGGCTACTATTCTTTCGGCTTATGAATAATGCATAGAAGAAAATACAGACCTATAGATACCTCATATTTGGCTTATGTACCTTGACAGAGACGATAATACGTAACAATTATCGCCCTTATCCGAGGAGGCTAGATGTCGGCCCCCTTACCCAACGACACAGAGAGACTGAAAACACACACACACAAAAAAAAAAAGCAAATTCTAATCTAATCCAGGGTATTTCTAAATTAAACCATCTCTCTGTATGATTCGATGCCGCAACACTTTCATCGAGAGAAAGACGCTTAACCACTCGGCCAAGGCGCCGTGGTTTAGCCTTCTGTTTGGATGGGATAAATTCGACCACTTGGCATGATCTTGCCTGTAGGAGAGGAGTTTTTGCAATTGTTTCGTACATGAGCCAGTGGCAGCGAATGAAAAAATATAATAATAATAAATACAAATTTTATGCCGATGTGCAGGTATCCTGTTTGCTTAACCCTTTGACTGCAACGATATTTTGCTGTACATTTCTGATACATTATTTTAAACTGCCAAGTCCACTTACTATAATAATATTTTGATAAACATTAGTACTCTTGTTATCACTGTGGAAATTTGGCTTTTACAAATCTGATCTGATTACAGAGGAAAAAAGAGTTTACACTTGAGGGTCTCTGGCACTAAAAGGGTCAATGAAACAAATGACTTTCCGGTTCAAGAAGCTGCTTTTGTTTGTTTGTTTGTTTGTCTTTTTGTTTGTTTGTTTGTTTGTTTATGTGTCGGCTTGTTTTGTAACAGCCAGTGTACATTATCATGTTCTCTCCCATGCCTGAAAGCAACGTTCTTCTTCTCCTTCTTCTTCTTTAATGTTCGGATTATCTTTATCAAATGGCTGTCTAATAGGCCTACCACCACAATGTCCTCAAAGTCGCTCGAATCCCAAAACATCAGGCAGTTCCATCGGCGTGTCAAATAATTATGTATTTTATACGCTTGAGCTATTATGAAATATTTTAAATGATTGGAATAAAACTTACTACAATTAAAAATATATATATATTATTGTTGATGTATCACCAGAAAAAAGAAATGGAATTTGTTGAATCATGAAGTTTTCAACTCTTTTTGATCTCTTCTCTCTTTCTTTCTCTCTCTCTCACGAGTGCGCGCGCTCTCTCTCTCTCTTTCTGTCCGTCTGTCTCTCCTTCTCTTTCTCTCTCTCTCTCTCTCTCTCTCTCTCTCGTGATAATGGCGTTCTCGCGATTTGGCCTTAGTCATTCGTTTATTTTACACGATCTAGAG
This sequence comes from Peronia verruculata, assembly GCA_038406235.1. Classification (NCBI taxonomy): domain Eukaryota; kingdom Metazoa; phylum Mollusca; class Gastropoda; order Systellommatophora; family Onchidiidae; genus Peronia; species Peronia verruculata. The sequence continues at coordinate 6,738 of JBCAUA010829295.1, forward strand.
TTTAACACGTGCCTTTCCCTTTACTGTGGAAGGATTGGTGATTTAAGAGATGCTTTTTTTTTTTTTTTGTCACAATGGAATTCCTTGTCATTAACCTATATTACTTGGTCTTTTCTGTGATTTGTTAAGAAAAAAAATTCTGAAAAAGTTAGCAATCAGATCAAATGTTATTTTGATGTTAGTTATATTATGTGTCTCATGTGCATGCGATGTTTTTTTTTTTTTTAACTCATAACGTGATGCCTCTTATTTAATTTTTTTTCCTCCATGATTCCTTTAGCTTTAAGGTTTTGACAACTAGAACTATATAAATGGAGTGAAATATCTCGTGCAGAGGATGAAATATCAATTATACTGCTGGACTTACCAGTCAATGACGATTCTTATAGCAACCTGTTTATCAAGCCAAAGCCTTAATCACACCACATCACATACTTAGATCATCATTTTCATGACAAGAGAATTCAAATTATGTGCTGGACATTTCTATTCCATAACTGGCTTATGGGCAGGTGGGCTATGTTCAGGTGTTTTCCTTGCAATGTAGCACCACTCTCAGCCGTGACGTCAACAGTACAGCACTTCCAACATTCTCAAGAGCATGGAGAATTCGGCCTCACTAAGCGTTCATCGTGATCTTTCTGTGAGGAAGTCAACACCTTACTTGAACTCCCCATGTCTTAAGCTCGAGTCGGTGGCTCCGTGAGACAAATGTTGGTACACTCTTGACAGTCCACAGTCATTTTATCTTCTTCAAGGGGATTAACTCGAGACCATTGCTAAGACAAACGTTGACATTATACTTGCGTACCATGCTCACTTAAGCCTTCATGTTTGTCACTCGAGCTTATGGCTTCTAAATCAACCTGGTAGGGCAAACTAATGGCTTTCTGAATCATGGCATTCCAATTTTCAGAGCCGATCCCACCTTGTTTTCAGGTGTGGCATGATTTCATTAGATGAAGGCTTCCGCAAAGGAAACGTATTGCTATAACAGGCAAGCGACATCTTTGATCGTGATTAAAGATGTTTCAACATGTATAATCACAGTTTATTTAAGTGTGTTCGCGACTTCTTTTGTTTATGTGTGTGTGTGTTGTTGTTGGTTTGTTTGGTTGTTTGTTTTGTTTTTGTTTTTTTGTTTTGTTTTTTGCATTCTTGAGCAAAAGGCTGTCAAAATCTATCATTACGCTTAAAAGGTTAAACTAAATAACGTGACAGATAATATTGTCTACCAATTCTTTTTTTTTTTTTAATTTTGATATATTGCTTGCTTCCTCCACGATCCGCCTTCTAATTTTAGACTCAAAACAAGATGATTCTCTAATTTCAGAACATTTAAAGTTATCTAAAATTTTGAATTGGAGGCAGTATTGCTGAACCCGCAGTGAAACGATTTTAGCAACAAACAGAAATGATAATGTCCACAGTGCTTTTCGTCCATGTATTAATACAGAATGATGACACTAGTTTAAAAACTTCAGTTTGTTCTTCAGAATATAAAAAAAAAGATGGGGAGGGGGGGGGGGGATCTGTTTAACAAGTATACCCATGACGAAAGCCTGTATGAGAACATTTCCAATTAATGGGTTCAAATTCCTATGCATTGGCCGTGTAGGGCAGAGCGTTATCATTCCTTTTTTCATTTAATATTTGTATCTTGCCCTCTTTAAGCTGCATGTTACTTAGGAACGCAGCCAAAAATCTGCCTTTTCCTAGAACCAGTCCCGGACAAGGTTAGAACTTCGTTACTGATTTATGCGAATTTGCATTTAGGCAAATTATTATCGTGAAAGGAGGAATAGTTTGATTAAAATAATAATAATAATAATAATAATAAGCAGAGCTATTTTCGCTTGATCCCTGTCAAATATTTTATGTTCATAATTAAAGACAACTTTCTGGTCTATTGTCTGGAAAAGTTCCTGCTGCAAGGATAAAATGCCGAAAAGACAAAAAACCGTAAATGTAACAACAACAGAAATGACAGACCTTAAGAAAACTACGGCAAAAAGGTATGATTCAGCCTATATATATATGTCATTCTTTATGCTTTAAGGCAAGTGAATGACGCCATAATGTATTAAACATTGTTTTGCAAACTCCATAAAGTTATTTTTTATTATTATTTGCTCTATTTCTGTTCAATTTAGTGCTAGAATAGTAAGCCTAATTCCAGAAGAAAATAACAGAAGAACAAAACTTTGTTCAACTCGCATTCCTCTTTTTCTTGATCGATTGTTGAAGAATGAATATACTCGATGAATTTGTTACTCACAGTTTATCACACAATGGGTAGAAGAGGTAACATGGTCTAGCTTGCTGTTGGAGAGAGTACACTACCAGAGTAAAGGCACAGAGAAGAATTAGTACCAACGCCACTTTTTGTTTCTGAATGGATCCGGTTGTGACTGGACAGAGAAAAAGAACAGTTTTAAAATTTCCAGCAAGAGAATATTCAAGTGAACTAACTAAAATATGTTACAAGATCTTACAGCCTTCTAAATTAAAATTAATGTCGTGTTTCAGGACCGATATTTAAGCATAGTTTTTACTGTCCCACGAAATTTTTGCGACAGGATGACATATATTATAAAATTAACAGATGAATTGATTGTGTAAAATGTGTCCACCACGTAATGGGCCAGAAATCTGTATAAATCAGAAAAGTCTGTAGCATCTCTAACAATATCAGGATAGATGAAGACGTAGACTTGCACAGCGTGGATAGGGATCCCAATACACAGATAAACTATGGCTACGACTAGTAACATTTTCACTACTTTCAGATCTACTCCAGATTTAGCTGTTGAAATTCTAGCTCTCTGGTGTCCGGCTTTGTGAAGTCGAATACCGATTAGCACTGAACATACGAGTACAATGAAAATGAGAAAAGGACCCCTGATGTTCGAAATAATCATGGAATTGATCATGTTCATCGTGTCAAAATTGTCTGTGAAAAACCTGGTAAATTCAGCACCCACAATAGTCGAATTTGTCTGCGGATCTGAAATCCATACCAATCTAGAGCCATAAAAGAAAGGACTTGAAACTGTCACCCAGAACATAACGACAACAAATAAATATGTTTTTGTTCTGTCAAGGGAGAAAATTCTTCCAATGTGAAATGGAAAGTAGACAGCACAAACTCTCTCAACGGAGATCAGAGCGATAAAAGAGGCAGATAGAATACCAATGAATCGATTAAATGTTGTAAGAAACACTCTGTCATATACAGCCAAAGTGTCAGCTAATGCTTGATCAAGGAGAGACAGCAACCCGTAGCTCCTTCTTACAGGTATGACTAACACAAACAGTAGATCTACTACTGCCAGTGACATGAGAAGAAGATTGGTACTGTCAGACATGCCATGCTTGCTTAACACTGCAATGTTCAGTACGTTGCCTACAATACCTATCAAGGCTATGACGTGGATCAGAAAGCAGTCGATCACCAGTTGTACCAATGGAATGATCTGGTCCATACCAAATGACTTATCTCCACTGTATTGGTTTTTCACTATGACATAGTCAGGTATTCCAGTGTTATTTTATTTTCATGCCGGATACTCTTTATTCCACTATGAACGTAACAGATCGGCTCCGGAAAAGGTTGATTGCTAGGCTCTAGCAAAGAAAATGGAAGCCATTGATGTGCTGGTTGGTTATATAATTATGGATATTGTACCGGTAAGAATCGGTTATCTACTCCTGTGTTAATACCCTTCATTGGATAAAGTAATATACATTCTCACATCTTCACGGCCTTGAATTTTAAAAGAAAGCACTATGCAAAACATCCTCAAAATTAAAAAGGTGTTTTCCGTCATGCCGTGCTATTGGCATGAATAAGTTTAGGGAATAACAAGACAGCAAGGAGAAATCTCATCACAAGCTGTCTTTTTAAATGTTCTCTTTAATCTTCTTGAAAATTCGGTGAAATACCGCTTGCTCTACAAAGAACAAATTGTAATACTAATGCCACTCAATAATGTTGGTCTGTTATCTTTTCCTTCCCTATAATTGATATGAGATCTCAACGTTGCAAAAAAAAAAAAAAAACAAATTCAAATGATAATATGTTAGAATGATCTCTCTCATGACAAAGCATGTAACGCTGACAAATATCACATTTTTTTTTTTCTAAACATTGTAGCAATATATTTCACGGTCGTTAACGGTATTGCAGAAAGTAGAATGGAATCTTTTATAAGATATTTCTTTTTTGTTCTATTATTATTGGTCTAGACAGCGTTGATCAGTATGCTGGAAAGAAATCACCAAGAGAAGAGCAAGTGAGGCTGCTATTATGAGAAATTGGATGCAGGAACCATCAGTTCTCTGAGCAATTAAATTAAAATCATGAAGTCATGCTTATTGCGGGTTTGTATCCTCTAGGACATAATATGCCTTTTTTTCTGTTTTAATCTACCATGCATTACTAAAAGTTTGCTAGAAACGTTATCAACGATGTCTCGCTACGGTACTGTTTGTCTTTTTTTTTTTTTTTTAGAGTGAGACTTTGAAGGCAGTATGAAGACAATGAAGGTGGCATCGTAGAATGGAATATGTAAATGAACACGGTGATGAACCTGGATTTGACAGGTTGAAAAAAAAATAGAGGATCAACACTGTGGAATTTGAAGAGGCAGACACAAATTATGGAATGCAAGAGAGGAGCAGGAACAATCCTGAAGAGCAGAGGATAAACCAGAGGTGATGAACATTCAGATTTCGACACATTCTGCCAGATGTCTGAGATTGAGGGAGTGGAATTTGATATACTCCGGTACCAGTGTTCTGACATTCAATAATGTTTCTTCAGTCTCTTGCTATTTTGGCAGAATCATCTGTTACAGTTAAAAGGGACTGATTCCAGACAGTCATCAGCTGACGACTGTGAACATATATGTCTCCTAAGAAGCCATAATGAAAAGACAATTCTCCAGTTCACACTCAATCAGTTTTAGAAGTGTTTTAATCATTATTGATAGTAATGTAAAAAAGGCGAACAACCAAGGGACTTAAGCAAGTTAAAAGGAAGGGAGGATATTACGATACTCTTATTTTGTCTCTGCGATTTTGGGGGGTTATTGCTCTTGTTCAGGATCTTCCTGTCCCGGAGTCACAAGCAGGGAGAAGTTGCACAATCTTTTCGAAATAGGTACTAGTTTAGATCCATTATATAACTGCACCACATTGTATGAGATACATGTAAGTGAACATTTCAATTAATATGTGAACGTTTTTCGTTTATGGAATTATGATCTAGGGCCCTATAAAAAATAATAATAATATTTAAAAAATAACATAACATAACAGCCGAAACAGGCTAAAACATCCGATAAACTCAGCTGTGATTTCTGATCTGATGTACACATAACACAATAGTGTTATTACACATTACACATAACACAATAGTGTTATGTTATTTTTTGACCACGGTTGTGGACAGCTGAGATAACCACCACTACAGGCGGTTGAAAAGCTTATAAAAACCATAACCATCTTTCTTTCTTTTCCTGCTTCTTCTTCGTCCTTTTAAAGTGCAGATTGACAAAACTTAGAACCTATTCGCCACTTAGGACGATTGTGAAAAACGACATGAATATCTGATAGCCGAGCTTCTGCAGTGTGTATTTTGTTGTATTTTGCTCCTGCCTGCATTAAGACAAATTAGCCTGGGCATCCTAAATCCGTCTGTCGAATCAGATAATGACAGGGATGCTGATTTCACAACGTTATGTTCTGTCGTCCACAAGTCTGTAAACGTGACAGCGATGTGTCTGGAAAGCTGTTGCACTGATCACCAGCTCGGCCTTATTAGCCAAGATTTTATGCTGAAGGTTCAAACAGGTCGTGCTCACCCTGTCAGTTTTCGCCAGTTTTGTGCATAAACAAATCGCCAAATGGGCGAACTTCCGTTATTTCTGGATCAAACTACACCCCGTCTGTGTCATCTTCAACATGTTTTCCTCCTCTCAACTTCCCATCTTTCCCCCGACAACGACCGTCTCTATCGGCCAGAGGAGATTTAAATTTTCATATAAAACCCGGCGGGATGGCTTCCTAACAGCAGGACGGTTTTTAAGGCACTAAGACAAAACGCCTCTTTATTTGAAAGTCCTGGCTCCAGAAACTGACCATTTTGTTGTAGTATGAAAATTCTTTTACATTGTGAATAAGATACAGTTTTTTTTTTAAGAGAATGGCGTGGTGAAGAAATTGAGTTCATTTTTGTGGAAATGTAAAACAGAAATATGCGTTTTGTCCAAGTATCTTAACACTTTAGCTATGAAAGCCTTTGAGAGTTAAGATATGTTTGTCTCTATACTGGTTATCCCAAAGTAACATTAGCTATTCCTGGGTAAAAAATTGATAGCGACAGTTACTTTTAAATTAAATTAAGGACTTTGATAATGTTCTATGTCTGATACAAGATTGGCCATGAACTATTGACATGCGTGCTTTGTTTGTGCTTCGTATGGAAAGAGTTAAAGTTGTATGACAGTTGAACGAGAGAATCGTGTATGCGGAAATTGTTGAAAGCTGTCAAACTGAGCTGCCTCTCATCAATGTTAGGGTGGCCTCCCAGTGAACTCGCTCCCCCGTCAACAGACCCGGGGGCCCCCTTCCATCTTCTTGAATACTTCATTAAGGGGTGCGAGGTGCTAATTTTAGGGTCGATGACATCACTTCCTGATTACCACGTCACCTCCAGTGACATCACATCCGTTAGAGGGGCGGGTAACTCCCACTTACTCTGACATGTTCGCGCGAAATTGCTCTCCCCTCCCCCCCTGCTATTGATGAATATTAAGCAGGAAGGTTTGAAAGACCTGACTAGGCCCCATCATCACCCCAGCAAATCTTTGCATGGCCAACAGCATGTGCTTTGCTGCTCACTATGGTCCGCCAGGCTTCGGGTTTCTGACCACCTAATCACACAGTAGCGATTTACACAGTCCTCGAGTTCCGCAGTTACTGCTTGGGGTAATATCGGGTTGCCGTGGAGAGCTTTTCTAGGCAGCTTCTGCTCCTATAATCGTCCCTTTCTCACGCATAATCTGCCTTGTCCGGACATAATCTTTCCCTCGCTTCAACGTAATCTTCTCTCGTTCTAACATAATCTTTCCTGGCTGAAACATAATCCCGGTCCAGCTATCGTTTAATCTTGTGCTCCATTCACCACGTTTTCCTGCGGCTCTAATTTCACATTGTCTTAATGTCTATCTCTAATTTCAGAAAATCATTTTCCATTTCATTTTTCTTTACTGCTCTTTTCAATTACGCCCTAAGAGGTTCATTTCAATGTTTTTGTTCCTTTTTTTTTTTTTTTTGTACAAATTCTTTATTCTTCAGATCGTACTTTAAGAAGTCTCATTAAATAATTCAGTCATCCATCTTTTCATGCATCACTTCATCTATTCATCCCTCGATCTATCTTTTCATCCATCCATCCATCCGTCTATTCATCCGTCCGTCCATTCATCTATCTATCTATCTATCTATCTATCTATCTATCTATCTATCTATCTATCTATCTATCTAT
>JBCAUA010829306.1:0-14287 GCA_038406235.1 Peronia verruculata
TCTATCTATCTATCTATCTATCTATCTATCTATCTATCTATCTATCTATCTATCTATCTATCTATCTATCTGTGCGTGTGTTTGTCGTGTCTGTCTTTCTTTTATTAATTCATCTTTCACTTGCTCCCTCCATCCATTCATCTGTCCTACTATCTTTCTGTCAGTCTGTCTGTCTCTGCCTGTGTGTTTTATCCATTGTTCATTCTATCAATAGTATATCGATCTGTGTATAAATGAGACGTGACACGATAAAATCAGGCTCTCGTCAAACTTTGAGTACATGGAGTTATTGATATCACTGTAAATATTATTCATTTCCTTTTCAGTGTGTGAAAAAATGATTGTTCTCTACCTTAAGAAGGAGAAGTTGAGATATTGGCAATTAAAGACGATAGGGATGATCTGTTGCTGCGCTGAATTTGTTGAGAAAATGGCCGATCACTTTGGAAATCCTAATTAACCCCTGTTGTACCGTGCTATTAGATTACACTTTTTGCTCTTTTACTCGATGCATTTCAGTATTGAACTCTGAATTGCATTTTGACATTGATATAGAAGGCTTTGGTGAAAAAAAAAAAAAAATTGCGTTAAAACTTCGTTCACTGTTGAAACACGTGATTTCGCCAGTCCGTTCAGTTTGACGATCGCCTGATTTCATCCGGTCGCGTCTCAAATTATTCTATCTTCTTGCACACCCTACTGCCACCTTAATTATCTATGTCCGCCCGTGTCTTCCTACTTACTCGATATTTTTGCCAGTGAAAGAAGCCTTTTGTTGTAATGCTGCACCTTTTCCATTTCCAACTGAACAACAGCCTGCCCTGCAAACACATATGGAGTTAACTGCGAGCGGAAATGTGACTGCCACATAGAAAATAGCCTGTACTGTGATGGTCTTACAGGTACTGCTGTTACGGATGAGAATGTGGACGACTGGCTGGTTGGCTGTATGAATGAATGGATAAAATGATGGATGAATAGATGGATGATGGGTGGATGGATGGGTAAATGACGGAATGAATGAACGGACAGATGAGTGGATTGATGGGTGATGGGTGATTGAAAGTGGATGGATTGACGGATGAATGGATGAATGGAAGGATGGATGGACTAATGAATCCATGGATGGGTGGATAGAAATATGGATCGATGAATAGATTGACAGATGAACGGATGCATAAAGGAATATACAGGAGACGAATCGATAAGTGATAAGTTTCATGGATGAATACATGAGTGGATATCATGAATGACTAAATATATATATATATATATATATGAATAAACGAATAATTCAATGAAAAGATGGGGATAAACTGGGCATTTGGATTTGAAAAACAAAAATTACATGTATGCTTCGGGGGGGGGGGGGGTGGTGAGAGACTGACTGAAATAATTGACTGATTAAATGAATGAATGAAAGAAAGGCTGAAAATGAGAAGAAAATGAGAATAAATGAAAGACGTGAATGACTAACTACATGAATGACTGTACGAATGAAAAGATGGGGATAAAACTAACCTCCATCTGAGACCAGTAATACATTCACAAATCAAAGGCAAGAACTACGACCACGACAACGAAGGAACAACTGTAGAAAAAAAACTGCAAAAAGAGAGAAAGAGTGTGGGGGGGGGGGGGGGGGGGGGGAGAAAAAGAGGGGAAGAAAGGAAAGAAAAAAAAAAAAATGGTGGGGAAAGAGAGAGGGAAACAAGAACAACAACAAAGTGAAAATAGGGCAGATATGGGAAACAGCTTTACACAAAAGAAAAGTGATGTACGTGTAGTGCCGGTGGTCCAGCAGTTGGGCCGTCGGACTCGGGATTTGAAGTTCCGGGTTCGAATCCTGAGAGGTCCCGAGATTTTGTCTTTGGAATAGGCAATTTACACACATTTTCTGACTCCACCCAGGATTGAATGGGTACCCGACTATAGACAGTGATTGATATTGTTAGACTGATAAGAATTTGAGCGCCTAACCTAACAGGCAGACGCCTTGTATGTTTTTGAGTCTTTTATGGATCTGTAGTTGTAAAAATAGATTGTAAAGCGCTTAGAGCCTGTAATTACAGGGATTTGTGGTACATAAATACTCTCTATTAGTATTATCATATTACCTAAGGTGGATATTGTATGATTAAATAATTCTTATTTGCCTTCAACAGGAATTTCCATTCACAGTTGATCGGGCACCGTATATTTTATGCAAGGCGAATTCATTGCAAGGCGAATTCATTGCAAGGCGAATGGGATATCGTTGTGCTCAATCCTATTTTACTTCCCATTACCAGACAAAAGAGGGATTGAACAAGTAGAGTAAAGAGGGGGAAAAAATACGCCATGAAAAATTCCAAAAGAATTATGATGCAAAGTGAATGTTTTCTTCTTATTGTTATAACTTTATCATTTTTTTTTTCCGAACAGTCTTTCGAATGGCAAGTAGTAAAAGGAGTTTTTCCTCTTTACACTGCTTATTCAACACCTCTTTTGTCTGGCAAAGGGAAGTAAAAGTCTGGTCAAAATGATCTCCCCTTACACAAATCCCTCTTTTGGAAAGGGCAGATAATCTGCAGAACGGTCTCCCATTCATTCTTATATGATGCATATAACAAAGTATCACTAATAGAGACAGAACAAGTCAGACTCAAGAAAATAATGTAGGCAACTGTGCTCACTTTGGCACATAACGTACGTCCTCACAGGAGCCTGTATGTGCGAGCTTGGCTGGACGGGTTCCACCTGTGAGGAGTCCGTCAACGACTGTGTGGGGAATCCTTGCCCCAAAGGGCGTTGTCGGGACAAACACCGTCACCATATCTGCATGTGCCCTCTCGGACAGAGACGTGTAGGCAGCAAATGCGAAGGTGGGATCACTGTGTATGGCGTGGAGTATTTTTGTCCTGTCTTATCTTATCTTATTTCACTCATCTTACCTCATATTATATTACCATATCTATCTCACTCCATCTCACCCGTATTGTTTCATCTATCTTATCTCATCTATCTTATTTTATGCTATCTTATTTCTTATCCTATCTCATCTTACATTACCATATCTATCTTATTTAATCTCATCTTATCTATCTTATTTCAGATTATCTTATCTTTCTTATTTCATAATATCCTATTTCATCTTATCCTATCTGTCTTACTTCATATTATTCTATTTCGTCTTATCTTATCTTATTTAATCTTATCTCATTGTATTTTATTTCATCTTATCTTCTATCTCATATTATCCGTGTTATTCCAACTTATCTTATCTTATTTCATCTTATCTTATCTTATTCTGGCTCATATCTGTTTATCTTACCATTATCTAATCTTATTTCTCGGGGCTGGGGATCGTTGGGCGATTATGAGATCTAAGGTGAGGTGCAATCAGTTTTCGAGATGGATTGTTTTTTCTTTTCTTATCCTCTCTTAGTCCACTTTAGTTTATTTTATATTATCATTTCGAGATCAGCGCTATAGGAAAACATTAATGTGTTCAGATGGACTACTCTATGTCAAGTAGGTGTTTGTCGTGTTTTGTCTTTCTACTTTTTAATTATCTTATCCTGTGTTGCCCGGTCGTCTCTTGCTTGGTCCCTTGACGTGTTTCCATTGCAGTTTACATTATTTTTTTCTAGTCCTGTTGTGTCCAGTCTTAATCTTACAGGCTTGATTTCTTTCGTCCTATATTGTCTTGTCCGGTCTCTGGCCAGTTTTTCTGTGGTTCTTGTATTTGGAGTTTGGATGAACAGATGAATGGATGGATGGATGAATGGGTGGATCGAGCCCGACGGACAAGTAAATGAATAAATGGATGGACCGATGGACAAGTGGATAGATGGATGAATGGATAGATTGATTGTTCAATTGTTCAAGCCTAGAGACTTTTAAACGACAATTGAAAACATACCTGTTCAATAAGTATCTGTCTGAGTAATATTTTCAATGCTTGCCCGCGAGAGGGCTGTCAGTCATGTCTACAGACTATGTATGCGTTTGAATTGTGTTACAGGATTATGTGTTTGAGAATGTCTCGAATGATGTCTGTATACTATGTTAAGAATGTACTATGTTGTTGCTCCTGTTTGCTTTGAGGTATATTTCGTGCATGGCTGTTAAATATTTTTGGTTCTGTATTATTATTAATTTGATGTTTGTTTGTTGATCAGGCACGAGAGAGCAAACTTATTTTCTTTTTGGCCAGAGGCTTGCTTGCAATGCTTTGTATTCTTCTTTCGATAAATGTATGTATAAATATATAAACTTTCAATTCCTTCTATCACTATGGGTAATCAGAACAATTTGCAAACTATGAGATGCGATGTTTCAACCCCATTTGTCGGCTTCTCGAGGATTTCAAAAATCTGTTCTGGAAATATTATCTTTTTGGCGTTTCCGTATCACAAACGTAAGTCATCCATAACGGCATAACACAGGTCTGAATTTATAAAAAAGATAAAACAATCTGACAAGATCGATTCGCTTGAATTTATGAGGGTGAATAGAACAAAATTTTACTAACGGCAGCTAGGAAATCTTGAATCTTCTCTATGAACTTCTAAATCTGAAAAAGTGGTTTACTGACAAGCGTAGAATCTGCGAACAAACAAAGAAAAACATTCTGAAAAAACAATCAACTCTGCAACACACCGGGAAAGATAAAGTCAACGACCTAGTTAGGCAATGCCATACATACTAATTGCCAGAACGACATACTTAATTCAACCAGCAGAAAACTCTAGCAAACGTTTGTGCTTTCTCTCCTCATGTTTTCCTTTTCTGCCTCGCTCGTGCTCACTGCTTTCATTTTGTGTCTCTTTGAAGCTTTGTTATGCATCTCATCATCATAGACGGTTTTTTTTTTTTTTTCATGTTTATTTCTATGTGTATTGAGTCATACCTGTAACTGAATTGTTAATATTTTGATGTATCTCCTGTGGAAGCATAGACCTGTCTGTTTGTTTGTTTGTTTTGTTTTTCTTTTCCCTTTTTTTTTTTTTTTCTTTTTTCAATTCTCAATAAAATACACATATGTTTAATTACTGATGTATTACTGATGTGCCAGTCTACTGCATTTCTTAGGTGGTTCAGAACATTTGATTACGTAGTCCCTGACTATGAATAGTGTGGTAACAAAGAAAAGAGTACTGGAAAGGACAAACGAAATTCTCTATTGAAGGTAAAGAAAAACTATATTCTCTATTGAAGGTAAAGAAAAACTATATTCTCTATTGAAGGTAAAGAAAAACTATATAACTAACTCTCAGACAACAAAACCTTATGGTGTTATTATTTTTGCTGTAAAATTGCTACAGAAAGTAACGTTTGTGTTAAATTTGTACTACAGCATCATTAAGCTTTAGGCAAGAAATCAACAGATGCCTTTAAAGTTCGTAAGTCTGGCCAGCAAAGGCGTTCCCTGTGTAGGTTCTTAAAGAGTTCTTAATCCCTTTGGCTTCTTCGATAACAACGCTGCTCAGAAAAAAAAAAAAAACGTAAAAAAAGAATCTCTGCTATCTATAAACGAAGATTTATGACTTGAAACTCTCCTCAGGTGTACTAGGAACAAACAAATTACGGTCGTGATCAGACTAAATAAACTTTCATCACAGAAACTTCTACGCAGTAGGAAACACCTGCGATACCATGCAAATGCTGACGTTCTGAAGTTTTATCTTTTTTGTTCAGAGTAAATATTTACGACGAGCTGACTTTAAAAGTGACAGTTTTGAATTTCATGATGCTAAGTAGAAAAACTCACCATGAGATCGTTCTTGACTCTGATAACAAGGTTGAATCGAGTGCAAGAAAGCATCTTCCAGCCACAGGTACAGTACATCTAGCTCCTTGCATCGTTCACAAAATCTTAACTCTAGAAATGTCACAGCCCGATTTGTTCCAACATGCTCATTAAACTCTAAAAGTGTTAGAAAAGATCAACAGAGTGTCTGGAATTCTGGAATGACTTCTATTCATATAAATACAATTTATGATATAGCCCTGTATTCTAAGACACGTATCGTGTCGTTATATAGTATGTCCCTCCCATGCTAAGTGCGAGGATCGAGTCTTCGAGAAGATTTGCCCCTTCGACCATCTATGCTTAAATTTTGCACAAGTAATTCATATCAATTTGAAAACTGTTTTACTCAAGCGAATCAGATTATACAGTGTTCAAGTCTAAATTGTTAACTTTCAAAATTGCATGAAATTCTTCAGACTTGCCTTGGCTCTGGCAGCGTCTGATGATTGCCCACTAACAGGGTTAACAATTCAATGCTACCTTTATCCTATTCCTTCGTTTCATCGGACAGGTAACCTGTATTAATTCTACCCAGCTACAGGGGAAGTGAGAGAGAGAGAGAGAGAGAGAGATGGTGGATATAACAAAGAGAACTGCTATTTTCACAGTCTTCTCAGCCGTACAAGACAGTTCTGTGGTAAAGTGATTCGTAACATAACAATAATAGTATGTGTTACTGGGTGTCATCATAATATTGATTCTGCTCTGAACCACAGATTGTTCCCCCTATCTATGGTCAAATTTCTGCCAACGTAACAGTTATCTTCGGCAATCTCCATCACCACAAAACAAGCCGGTTGTTAGATAACGTTGAATAGCCCTGCCATCAGACCTGGTATATTCACAGACAGAAGTTGGAGGCTGGTAACAACAACATCACTATGAAAACAGATGGGGCGGGGAGAGGGGGGAATGGGTCGCACAGAGAGAGATAGAGGAAAGAGAGAGAGAGAGAGAGAGCAGAGAAGCATGAGCGTCAAAGTGCCACACAATATAGCAGGATTTGATAAACTACACGATTTAATGGAGACAAAAAAAGACAGAACCAGCTGTATGTGTTTGTGTTTGTTTGTGTGTGTGTGTGTGTGTTGTGTGTACGCGCGCGCGCGCGTGCGTGCGTCCGTGCGTGCGAGCCTTTTAGAATTGAAAAGGGGGGGGAATCTCAGCAGGAGTTTCAACCTCGCTTCACAACAGGAATACTGTTAAGATCTTCAGATGGTTAAGATGGTAAGCTCTCAGCGTGTGACTAATTCATTTAATACTTTTATAAAACGCGTAAACGTTCACACATTTCTTTTGAAACAGAGTCTGAGAGAAAACTTACATGGTGCTAATTGAAGATGGATTTTTAAATGTGGATCGTGTTAAAAAAGGAAGAAGAAGAGGCTCACTCTCCACTGTGGGCCGCTAGTTATAGTAAAAGTTAACAATCCTGTTGAAACTCTATAAACTACAAAACTGCTGTAAAACACAAGCCAAGTCAATGTTCAGCGTCTGTTGACCGTAACCAATAACGAGTGCGTAACGGTCAGAGATCATTGTCATCAAAGCCATGCTACAGATACGGCACTATGTGAAAGGAGCAATGAACCAACATGATAACATAGCTATGTAGGCAACCAAATAGTCTACTGAGTAAATATAAGAAAGAAAATTCCGTTCCCTTAGCATCAACCTACTCATAAGGTCAACAGCAGAGAACTTCCATGTTTTTGTGTTGTTTTTTTTTTTCGTATACAAATAGACAAATCAGCGGTTTTCGATTAATGTCACTCCTGTCTCATAGACTTTGATGCTGCAAAAGTCCGTAGGATATGATAGTTTTCTAGAGTACATATTTTTTAGAAACGTGTGACACACCTAGTCACTTCTGAGCCATAGCTACGGCAAGACAATATTTGTACTTCCAGAACTAGACGCAAAACAAAAAGATGTTTTGTTACTCTAACAATTTTTTTTTCTCACTTATCGCGAGTGTCTTTGTTTCTTGTGTGTGCCTTACCAATGGCGATGACACTGGCAAGCTGGGACTGACTAGCTAACAAAAGCTATAAAGCTTGGCCAAAAGTCGTTTGGGGAAAAAAAAACAAAAAAACTTTACGACACATTATGAATTCGGTGAAAATAAATAAATGATGTCATTGTCTATGTTGCACAAGGGTATTACGGGCGATGTCTACTCTGTATATCGATTTCAGTAACTGTTACAGTAACAAACACATTCAGCTGTTTGTCGATGTGAACACCAACGAACATATATTAATATGATGAGGATTCGTAGTATGTAACAACAAACTAAAAAAAACGGCATTCAACTGGAATATTAATATAGACACACATGCACATCTACCTAATACCATAAAAACATATCTTTTCATACTTAAAAGTTGTCGTCCTACATTTAGATTTAGATCTACTTAACTTTCTCTATAATCAGAGAAAGTTTATGCCTGAGGGTAAAATCTGAGAGAAGTTTTGTAAAAGTTTCAGCTCAAATGACATCACTGTGAATTGACATCCCCTCAATAAACGAAGGAAAGAAACAAAAGCAGAACTTGGCAGCGGAATTGTAAGAGAAATGGATCTAATAGACACTAGGATTTATGGAGAAAGACGAGGTAAACAGAAACATTTATAACGAGAACTTACCTGTGTCGTTGTAGCAACAGGTGTGTAATGTTACATCCAACGAATCAGACTACCTACTGATTCAGACTGAGATTGATTACAGATAACACTCGATTCTGTAACAGCACACCTTGTGTGCACTATGTTAACACCTGATAAGCTTACAGACTGATTGTACTACAACGTATGAGTAATCCACAGAATGTGAACGCGAACACGAACACATACACATAGACGTGCGTATCACAACTTGTCCTTGCGATTCCACGACACCGGAAAAGTTGTCTGTGAAAAAGGAAACCACGTATTGTATACTGTTGGAGGGGTTTCTGTTGCGCCTAACACGTTGGCTAAGGGATCGACTCGTCAACACGGGTCAACTCTTGAAAAGTGAAACGCCGAGCCCAGCGGCCTGCGACATGCAGGACCAGAGGACGGTTTTAGAGAAGACTGTGCTAGATCTAGTTTCGCTGACGTTTAGCTGGAGAAAGGGTTGACTTGCTTGCGCTTAGCTTGCCCTCTCTGGGCTAACTGGATGACTCAAGGACCGAGGTCACACCTGTACAGGTAAACATAAAATCCCGCCTGTATGTACGTCCGTCTTTTTCGTTTCGGCGACGACCGGCTGGCGTAACATTTCAGTGATGACAGTCGACACCTACCGACTTGTGCCCCTCGTGCGAGAAACCCCTATAACACCAGGGCCTGGTTTTACTACTACTAGTACGAGTGTGGTGGCTTCCTAACCTACTATGCGGGGCATGTCGAGGGAATGACATCTAACTACATCACACGGCCTAAATGAAAGATAATCTAATAAATAAATAAATAAATAAACACTTCGGAGGAAATTAAGAAAACTATGTTTGTCAAAACCTACCGAAAAGCCATCACTCATCTCATGCGGGTGCTAACAGCCCAGCTTGAGAAGCTTTGCCAGAAAATCATGTAGGGCTTGGTGGTGGGTACTAGTACTGCCTGCAGTGATACGTTAATTGAGGCTCAAATACAACAGCTCTAGCATTGGTCCTCAATCCACTGCAAGACTTCTAAACTTCAAGTACCTCTCCAGAAATGCAAGGCAACCAGAATGACTGCTCGAGTCAAATAATCTCTGGTAGAGTCTTCGTAGCTAGCTGTTTTGAATTTTCCACCGATGGGAAAACAACGCATGTAAAAGTATTCACGACCTTAAGAAGTGCACAAGTCACTTCTGCTCGTGGAATTAAATTATCTTTTTTAAAACCTTATTTGAATATTGTCTGGATGAGACCTGAACAAAAAATTTGCTTTGTTAAAGGAAAACACAGTTCCCCGAACCAAGTTTGAAAACCAAAAATTTTCGCTCCACAATCAGTTTGCGACACTTTGTTTGCGGTCTGAAGGCACATTGCTATATTTGGTAACTTTCTGCACACTCGATAAACAAAACATTAGCATTACTGTTTCCTTTATTACATCAACGATAATACCCATAATGACAACGCATTTATATTTAATAATGTCGTGGAATCATTATGGAATTGTAATACTTCCAATTTTTCTTTCCACGCAAAAAAATTAATTCCTCGAAAATAGTTGTTCTTCAGGACTTGATTATAGAATCTGCCCCTGGAACGCGCTTTCATTCTTTGCCATGCCAATGTTACTATCACAGTCCGACGTTACCAGTCTGTCCTATTTTGCTGTGCAGTCAGTTTGAATATTAATTGTGATAGCAGCACAGCATAAATTTGCAGACGTTTACTAGGGGACCAGTTTCAATACTTATAACACATAACGCAATAGTGTTATGTTATTTTTTTACCACGGTTGTGGACAGCTGAGATATAACCACCACTAGAAGAGGTTGAAAAGCTTATAAAAACCACAGGGGCCCAGTTTTCACGCACAAACACTCTCCTAGCACTAAAAACAACAATAGGAACAACAACAAAAAATCTCACTGGCTTTGGGGTTTTATTCCAATGCATTCAAAAAATGACCTTGACCTATGCTGAGGTGAAACGTTCCTCCGTAATGAATTATTCATCCAAAGCTGGTTCCGCAACATGATTATAATGCGGAGTTTTACCTTTTCTTTCTTTGAAAAAAAAAAAATTGTCAATGCTTAAACAAAATAAATGTTATCATGACTGCCTTAAAACGAAAAAGTAAAACAGCGTTTTGTAAGCAGTGTATTTCAACAAATTAGCAGTCAGCTTGATCTTTGGTCTCTTTTACAGTTAAGACAGAGGTCACAGGGACTGCAATAATCAACAGTTGGGGGGAAATGATCTGGCCAACATTATCTCCCGTACTTCAATGTCGATGTCGGAGCCTGGGCTTCTTCTAATGGTGATTGTCTTAGATCAGCCTTGTTATTTCCCTTTGTTAGGCACAAGGGTGAGCGTAGAGAAGAAACAAATTACGTTCACACTCTTTGTTTGAAATGTACATAACAAATAATAATAATAATAATAATTCTTTTTAAAAAAAATCATTGCATAAGAAAACTGTTTTCTTTATATCGTAATAATTTTAGCCGTTTTTAATTGTAAAAAATTTATTATCAGTTTTTCAAATGACATGAAGAATAATGATTTTTTTCCGTCTTTACACTGTTTCTTCATCAACCTTCTGGTCAAGGGAAGTAATAGCGCTGGTCGAAAACAATCCCCATTAGTCCTTCATTACTATCGTGAAAGCCACAGACCATGTGATAAATTACTATATTTCATATTTTATTACCATACTTCTGTGGTTTATCTTATATCCCGACTTCACTATGGCAGCTGTTATAATCTCGCTGATTTAATAGCAGTGTACTTTTGCTTATTCGTTTTGTGTCAGCTTTTTGGTTGGTATCTTGTTTGATTAGACCTGCCAAAGGTTCTCGAAAGGACAGTGGACGCTAATGAAAATCCATGCTTATGAAAGTCAAATGTTAAATGAGACTATGATAAAAGATAGAGAGTTTTTGTTGTTTGATTACACACACTACGAACAACATATTCTCACTGATATTTTCTTTTCCTCCCGCTCGCACGTTGCTCAAATTTATTATGTGTGTATCTTTGTACCATGTAAGTTCAAAACGTATAGACATGTTCCTCCTGTGAGTGAGAAAAGGGAAAATATCTTTGTTTGTTTGTTTGTTTGTTTGTTTGTTTGCTTGTTTGTTTGTTTGTTTAAAGTGTCGTTCGTGGTGTGTGTAATAAAAGAACAAAATTTCGCGACCTTTTGTCACAATTAACTGTATTTAATAACATCTTAACAACACATACACACATCACATAAAAATTCTGTTTGCCTGCTGGATCTGGAAGCAATAGACTGTTAGGATGCTTTCATATCCAATAATGCTGATCGATACAGGTCACGATTCCAGTCTTCATAATATGTGGAGCTTTTGTTTTCTTGCACCTGACCGCCCTACAAAATGGTTTCCCTTATGATGATCATACTTCTCTTTGTAGTTTCTTGTGTTGAAACAGATTTCAGTTTCATCTAACGACACGCATCGCCATGGCTGCAGATATGCGGTGCTTAAAACTATTATTGGGTATGATGACTGTAGCCTTTCAGTCCCAAGAAAGTAGGATTACCTCGGTTGTAAGTGTGTGCCTAGTATTGGTGAAATGAAATTTTTATGGAATTAAATTTAGAATTCGGAAATTTGCCCAACAGCTGCGTCTCCGACTTTTTTGTCGCTCGATTTTAAGCTGCCAATGATTCTTTGAAGTGAGCAACGTACACACGAGACCTTCGAACCATATTTGCCCTTATCTGAGAAGACTAGACGACGAACTGCCCTACCCAAAAAAGCCGTTTAGTCAGTGAACAATTTGCAGGTTCTAAATTCTAGTCTTTTGATTCAAATTTCGAACCTGTTAGCTAAGTTTTATTGCGGAGGAGCAAACGCCTAACCATTCGGCCACTGCGATTCTCCCCTGTAATAGCATCAGATCCATTCTGCATCTTTGTACACCGTCCCCCACGCGTTCCTTCCCATCTAGTTTACCTGTTCTTTTTACGTAACAGGGTCTAAACTATCCTCTCTTCATTCAATGTCCCCGGTAACAACCTTGTCTCCCATTGTTAAATGTGCCTAATTGGCTAAGCCCGCCAAAGGTTACCCCATTACGAGTCTGGGTCAGTGTGTTGGATAAGGTCAGGCCAGGGAGAGATGCAAGCTAGACTGACCTCGATTGACACACAGGTGATATCGCTGGGACGGTCCAGATTTTGACGTGGTCAGATATGATGGGTCATGTTCTGACATGACATTATCTTCTAGTGCACTGTATTAGATGGTTTTCCGAGTGTATTAGATGGTTTTCCAAGTGTATTAGATGGTTTCCCGAGGGTATTAGATGGTTTTCCGAGTGTATTAGATGGTTTCCCGAGTGTATTAGATGGTTTTCCGAGTGTGTTAGATGGTTTTCCGAGTGTATTAGATGGTTTCCCGAGGGCAGATGTGTAGGTATGCATAATGTGTCCTGGGTGTATATGCGAAGGTCTTCGTGGAAGAGAAAAGGGTGGTAGCTGGAGGTGGGAAATGTAGTGTCTATCGAGAGAAAAAGCATATAACAGAAACTGAACTTGTGTGAGATGAAACGCAAGAAAAAGACATAGAGACGGTTGGAGAAAAGAATTACAAAAACTAGGAAAAAGAGGAAGAGAAATGAGCGAGACAAACAGACGGAGTTAGAAATAGAGAGAGAGAGAGAGAGAGAAAGAGAGTGCGTGTTTGTGAGGAGGCAGAGGAGGGGAGACTGAAAGGATTTATGTGTGTGTGTGTGTGAGAGAGAGAGAGAGAGAGAGAAGAAAGAGAGACAAAGAAAAAGTGCTCGTCCAGATTTTTTAAAAACTTGTTCTAACTACTTCAGTTTTGCTTTTTATAATGTTTGAATGCTTGCACATTTAACGTTTGACTAGTAATAGAAAAATCTTAATGATTTTTTTTTTTTTTGGTATTTATTTACCTATTTATTTTATTCATTTCTTATTTCTTGTTTATTCATTGTTCTTTTTGTTTCCAGTTCGGTTTTCTCCGCCTTGTCTCAAAATGTATGAATTATGACTTACATACTCTTCGTTTTTAGGGTCTCATTATCTTTTCCCTGTGCTCACATCAGAAGTCTAACTGGCAGAACAGCAGCATAAAGTAGAAGCAAAATAAGCAATACATAAACTTTATAAAACGTCTCGGAGTATCAGAATCTGATCTTTCACATTTACTTCAAGGGATGCTTTTACTGCTGTTTTACTGTCTGACAAGGCAATCAATACCCAGGATTGTTACTGCTTTGTGTACAAGTGTTGAGGCTATTTAGTATTTAGAGTTTATATTAATGTATTTCGTCTTCGTTGAGGTATTCGTCTGTTCCGGCAAATTTTCCACGTTCTCATAATATGATAAGACACAGAATAATCTTTAGTTGAAAATTCTAAGCTCAAGCCGAACAGGTAGAAAACCAGCGTTCTACGTCGTAGCTTATATTATGGCGTAAAACCTTTAAAAAAAAATGTTTAGCATCAAAGGGACAGTTAAACATTGTTCACTCTAGAACTTAAACAAAATCGTGCAATTACAGAAAAAAGGGGGGGGGGGGAATTATGTAAAACTTTCAACATTTTCCCCCTTTTTGTTTGTTACTTATTTGAAGATTGTTCCTTATTTTTATTTTTTACATTACCATTCTCGTAATTACACTCCCGATAAATTAGAGACAGATAGACAAACGGACGGACGGACGGGCGGACGGGCGGGTGGGCAGGCAGGCAGGCAGGCAGGCAGGCTGGCAGGCAGGCAGGCAGGCAGGCAGGCAGGCAGGCAGGCAGGCAGGCAGACAGACAGACAGACAGACAGACAGACAG
>JBCAUA010829317.1:0-14287 GCA_038406235.1 Peronia verruculata
TGTCTTTGTGAATACAACCCTTCTTCTCCTACCATCAGCTCTTTCAAATAATACATGTATATGTGAAGAAAGGGTGGGGTCAGGGGAGGGATTAAAGGAAGACATTGGTCAGCAAGATTGTCATTCTCGACCTGAATTGTGTCAGTGTGAAGCCAAGGCCGAGTCTCTATGGTCAAAACAAACACCCTGAGGCTAAGCACTGGCGCTGGCGATCCAGATTGCCAAACCCGGCAAGGCGCGCCGCAGGGCGTTGTGGCCCTTAGGCTGGGTCGCAGTTCTAGAGTTAAAAGCATCTGCTTTTCAGCATTACAGTAGGAAATGTTTTTAAATTCCAGTACATGTACCAGAATCTCTGAAAAACTTGTCTTCAAGGACTCACTGGATTTCAGTATTCTAACTTCAAATATTGTTGTCTCTTTCACACTCCTAAATTTACAAAAGAAACACTTGAATCAGATTGAACTTTAGTTTACCAATTGCTTTTTTCACAAGAATCTGTCTAGAGAAATCCTACTGTACCATCTATGCCTAGGAAACTCACTGATACATACCATTAAATTAATTTTTTTGGATATCAGCACCACTTTTCATTGCAACGTACTAATAATGCCATGGAAAGAAAGTAGATGTATTTATTTTCTGCACATTTAAATGATCATTTAAATTCCATCTTAATTTTTCAGTACTTTGTGTACAGTAGTACAGACATAATGACAACTGATTTTGATTTCTGCTTACAGTCTTTTCATGAATAGGACTATCTAAGCCGTAATTGATGACTACGTACTATATCAAATTGGAATGAAGTATCATGATATCACAACACTGACAATGGGAAGTGCATGTTTTACCACTAATATATGGCATGAAAGTATCAATTAAAGGAATGTACATATATGTCCTAGGACAATATTACACATATGTATTTTGTCATTAGACTGTCATAATTCAACTAAGTGTCAGCATTTATGAGGGTTTTTAGTATTTTATTTTTACTGTTGATAATTTTGAAAGTCAAAGAGCATGAGATACTATGGTAAGCAATGTAAATCCTGTATAAAAGAGTAAGCAGGGATCCTGAGCCAGCAATGTTGTGTCAATATTGTGTCAAAACTGACAAATTGCTGAATATATATCATACCATGCACATGTACCAGTACCAGCTAAAATAGCTACAAAATGATAACATGTGCAAGTGCAAATATTTCAAGCCTATTTCATGCTTATAGTTTGTGATCTAAAGCACATAAAAATTTTGATCACTGAAGCAGTTTGTAAGAAAGTGTCATGCTGTAATCTATGGAAATGAAAGTTTAAAGTTTTGGTCGAGTTGAACAAAAAAAATTAAGTACCTAGCATTCTTTTTTTTTTACAATCTACAAGCAATTGAAGATGATTATTTGTAAGCAGTTGTATATGTTTTTTGTTTGACTACTGTTAATATAAGGAAAATAATATTGTCTGACAAAAATGTGAAAAAAGTTTGAGAGACAGGAAACCCTCTAATGCATGGGAAGTTATATATTGTAATGTCTCTTAGAAATGTTTAAAAATTTGGATCATGAACTAAAAAAAAGAAAATTAAGATTTTGTGACTATCATGATCTGAAATGTTTGCTGTTGATGTTTATGTGAGAGATTTAATTACATGTATCTATAATTTTTGTTTGTGTTCATCTCAAATTGTATTCATTTCATAATATTTCAAGAGTAACGAAATCTTAATTCCATATGGTTATTATTCTATTATATATCATAAAGTATTGCCATTTGTCATGGCTGTAAACACATGTATAACCTAATATGGATAATGTGATCAGTGTCCATATATATGTAATAATGTAAGAGAGAATGTTTAAAATGAAAAAAAAACACAAAAATAAAAACAGCACAAGACAGCACAATTCACAATAATAATCTCAGATAAATGAATCTGAGAAAGGAGATGATGTTATATGGTGCTCTGAGGCAGGTCATCATTCATTTCATGTCATTTTCAGAAGAAACAGCTTCTCTCTCACAAACATTTCTCGAACAGGTCTATTCAAGTAGGCCTACATCTTAATACATGTATCTTTTAATCTTTTAATTAAGACAGCAATTAAGTCACTACATTTACAACTGTGGTGGTAGGAAAAACTATATCCCTTCAAACAGTAATGAGATAGGAGAAACTTTTGATTTTAGACTAAATACTATGGTAGGCAATGTAAATTATACGGATAACATCACAGACATGACAAATAGTTTTTTTTTTTTTTACCAAGCCTTTCAATCCCAAGAAAGCAGGACTATCCCAGCTTTAAGTGGCTGCCTGATATTGGTGAGAATTTTTTGTGGGTAGAAATTTGGAATTTAGAAGTTTTGCACAGACAGTGGCATACAGCCTACTCTTTCATCGAGGGTTCTTTAATGTGCGTAACGTACACATGGGACCTCTGAAATATATTCACCCTTATCTGAGAAAGAAGGCTAGACACTGGGCTTCCCTACCCAGAGGGCCCCACGGGACTGTTGAGTTAATGCAGGTTTCGTCTTCATGTCCTTCCGTCCCCTAATGGAAGATCCGCGAGTCGATCCTGGCCTGTTTTCTCCATGAGCAGACACCAAACCATAGAGCTACTGCGCCCCCCCCCTCCTGACAAATACTATGCAGGTATGAGTATATATAGCCCTGTTGTTTCGAGTTTAAAAGTTGATAAAAAACTGATGCAGTATGCCATGCATTAAAGCAGTCAATGTTATGGTGAAAAATTATATCATTGTACTTGTATGTGTAAAGAAATGGAGTAGCACTGAATCAGTTTTCTTTCTCTTTCATTCTTCTACATGTGTGACTTCACGCTGACATATCTTAGCATGTAGGAAAGTTAATAAGAAAATAAAGTAAACAGCACATCAATCAAAATGCAAAGCAAATCCTGTCAATGCACTAATTATAGGATTCTATGACAGAGGAGTGACGTAGCTGACTTCATGCCATCACATTGATGTATCGATTTACAAAAAACTGGATGTGACTGGGACATGTTAATGGTGACACAATCCAAAAGAAGTCTATTAAAAAAAATCTTCTGAGCTGAATATCCACATATATAAATAGCTTTACAGTTTCTCTCAGAATAGCTTGTTAGTGTATATATCTTAATAATATTTGGTCCTGTTACTCATCCTGATTAACTGTTCTTTGGCTCAAACTCAAGTTTCATAGGAAAGGAGAAGAGCTGCTGAGCAAAAAAAAAAAAAACTCCTACAGCTCAAAGTACCTTACATGCAGCTGATGTGACAAGAGTTACAACTATCATAACAGTCTTTTCAGCCATTCATTTTAAAATTAATGTCAAACAAACCTTGCCTGTCTTTCATATTCACTCCTCTTCACTATCATTTTCAAATAAAGGTCCTCACCTCCTTATTCCCAATACATGTAGTTCAAAACTACTGATAATCACTAACACCAAACAAATAACCTAAAATGAAACAAATCTGAATCAAATAAATCACATAAACACTTGATTCAGATCAACCACTTGTTAAATAAGTCTTAACATGAATGCTGGATAATCATAATATATAAATCAAGTAAGTAATCCGATGTATGATTTAACAATGGGGACACATTCATAACACAAAGTGGCACCTTTTTACTTTGTATGTAGCTTCTATCACATTTTGATAACATAAACTGACAATGGTCCAAAGACAGTTAGGAGTTCTGCAAATGATGCTCAATGCCACAAGAATTGTGGAAGCTACGAAATAGATCTTTTGCTTGGTGTCCCATAAACAAAAAAAATAGCAAGAATAAAAATTCAGTTTAAAGATTATTTCCATAGGCAAACTAGTTTGAGGAAAACAAAGACATAGAAATTATACTCATGGACAAAGTTAGATCAAACAGTGTCAGAACTTCCAACAATCTGATGAGATCTCAACACAATGTTATGGATGAAAAGCTTGACAAATTTATCTGTTCTCCACAGTCAACTGTTCCATGTGTAGCATGCCCTTCTTGACCTCTGCACGATATTTGGCTAGATCTTTTCTTGTCACCATTCCAATGGGCTGAAAATACACAGGAAACAGAATGATAATCTGGAAAATAACACTGCATTGTATGATGGTAAATTTTTACCTCATGAAGACAAATTATTGCTAAGTCCTATTTAACTCTTGAAGTATCAGTAGATATAGCTAAAGCTGGGTAAGAGTAAAGAGTTTATCATTAACTTTGAAAAACAATATTCTATGAGTAGCATATGATATAAGCTGACTGCCTTTGTAATAATGAAACATTTTTCAAACCTAATGACTTTTTTTTTTTTTTTTTTAAGAAAGTATAAAAACCCACTCTTTTTTTAAACAAATCAGCCTCTTGACATTTAGTGGATTTAAAGCTTTGACTTTGGCAATGATGTTCATTCCAAGTTTTGATATTATTTCCTTGATGTTTCAAACCCAACAATAAATGTGACTGCTTTAGTCAAGCAGCAAATCTGACTTCACTTTATGTAACTAGATGCCTTGATTCTCTACTGGAACAAATATCATTTTCTCCAAACTCTCTAATCCTCTCTAACCCTTTCTTTCCATCTCTCTCATTTTGAATTTTTTTTTTGGTCATATTTTCTGTTCATAATACCTCAAACATATCATTAACCACAGTAAGGTGACGCAAACCAAGACCTCTGAACAATCGGAAAACTCTGGGCATAGAGAAGTTCTGAAAAAAAAAAAGAAAGGATTATAAACCATTAATCCAACACGAAAAAGAAAAAAAAGCATAATTCCTAATCCTGAACAGTAGCCTATTTCATTTTTATGTCACATTTTTAATCTAAATCTACGAGTCTGAAACAGATTCCTATCATATATTATTCTATCTCTAGAATACTACAATATCAAATACAGTGGTCACCGCTTAATAACCCGCCGTGTTTTAACCCGCTTCAGTCATTAGCCCGCCCATTCAGTGAAACCATTTTTTTTCCTATACAAATCATCCCCTTTATAACCCGGTTCTAAGCGGGAGACTTCGTCTAATAACCCGCCAGTTTCAATGCACTGGGCACAGTAACAATGAAAAAAAGGCCCCAGCGTCATTATTGACATCATCGTAATCGAATTACGTGGTGGCGCCATCGAACGGGCCACTCAGCACACTAACTAGTGGAACAAAGGCGAGAGTTTTGTGTGTGTAGACATAGGTAACACAGATGGTCAGTAAATTAGGCAACGAAATAGCATTCCTGCTTGTTGGGGGAAAAGGGAGAGGGGTGTGCATTGGCCTGTCTTATGACGCAATCACAGAGGGGATTCTCTCTCATTGCGAGAACTAGGTGCGGTCAAGCTAAAGCGATGATCATTGGTCCTGTTGTCTACACCAGTCACAATGCTTTGAATAACCACGGCAATCCATAAATGATCAGGGAGGGATAGTACCTTTTGGTGGGGGGCCTAGCCTGAAACCAACTGGTTCTCACCTGGTTCTCTAAACTGTTTATTAAAACAAAAAAATAAAAAACAAAATAAACTATTGTTTTGAACGAAACAGGTCCATGCAAAATATTTTGACAGACAAAGGGGATAATCCATGATAAAAATCTCCTCAACATTGAAAAATGTCTTATAACCCACTTCGCCTAATAACCTGGATCTTCTGTCACCCGAGAAGTGGGTTATTAGGCGGTGACTACTGTACCACAACAAAAAGTTAGCACAAAAAAAAAAAAAAGAAAAGTATCTAGTATATGCATAAAATGTTTATGTCAACCATATGACTTGCTAAGAATGGTCACAAACCCTGATTTAAACACAATGACTGAAAGGATTAATACTCACTGTTGAGACAGTGTATGGGTTCTGGTTCATATATGGTCTGAGATCCATCACACAGTCCTTGTCTGCATCACTGAGTTCAATATCCTGGTGAGCATGAAGAAACTTTTGACATTCAAGTTCATAACATACCCTCTTACAATGACAGTGGAACTGACTGCATGGATAGGGACAATAATGTTATAAATTGCCTGTCATACACTCAATCAGAAAGAAAGCATCACCGAATTACACAGATCCAGATGGAGGATTATGAAACATGACAGAAAATCTGTTTTGATGCTAAATAAAAAGACACAGCTTATGATTGGCCCAAGCTCATTTCGGATGAGCCCTGCTCCATTACATGCAATTGACTAAAATTGCTATTTCGTACATTTAGCATATTTTTTTGGAAAAAGAAAAAAAAAAAAAGTTTTGGCTACATTTATAACTGACCAAATTATGTGTACAAATGTAAATTCTTTAAACTGTTTGATACATATGTATTTAAAGATAAACTGATCTCGAAACACAATGACAGCAAAAATAATGACAATATCAATTATTCAGCAAGTAAAAGTTTTATTCAGATATGGACAGGCATGGGTATGAGACATTAAAAATATTAATCAAAAGTTTTACCTTGATTTTGAGACTCTGTGTCACTGGGTAAGGATTTTCAAAATCATGAAGGCTCACTTTTATGGTTGGTACCTGACCCTCTGGGCAAAATGCCTGGTTGGGTAATTCATGACAGATATAAAATAGACAAAAACAATCCATATAATCATCAACAAACTGCTTAATAAAAAAAAAGCAACAAATAAGCAAAACTACTTCACTGATTACTGAAAATGATCAATAACTTATAATGTTGCAGGTACTTATATTCAACAATTTTCTTTACACAGTTCACTAAATTTCATCAAGGACATTTTTCACGAAGACAGTGAATTGCTCATGTAGGCTAATGTCTTTACTTCTGGTGAAAAAAGCTTCTGAAAAAAGTAAATTATGATGTAAAGCTGTATTTTTATACAATCTGTGAGTTACCATGTTGTCAAACAGGCTGAATTCACTGACATATAAACTTGGCTCTGGTTCACAAGATGCATTATTTGAATTGATACCTCTAGTCTAATATCCATTATTGTCAATGCCACAACAATGGAAACTTACCCTCTTTTTCAGCAATACTAACAACTGATGTCTGAGTATAAGGCCTTTCAATTTGCCCTTGTACATGATGTCATACTGCAAGTAGAAGATACAGAAGAATTAGTATGACTTCAAAGATCCATACTACCTCAAGAACTTTCATATTTCTCAAATGGGCAGATTACTTAGTTGAGTCAGATCTCACAGCACATTAATCCAATTGTGATCATATACAAACCTTATTTAGGTGTTACTAACCTTGGATCGAGGAACCAATGTTAGCCTGTTGCTATATACCCAAATACCTACAGAAATGAGTAATGTACGTCGAATCTGAACAGACCATACATGTATATTTTTCATAAAGAAACAAAAATAATGATGATAATGATAATAATAATAAAAATCAAACATAAATTCGAAATTCATAAATTTCATCTGTTGTGACTAGTAAAGATATGCTCCTCACCAACATTGTTGTGATTTTTACATGACCAACGTAATGATGTGATAGTAGCTGCTGTACTAAAACTCCTCTATTTTTTAAATAGGCTTTTTTTTTGTTGAATTATTAATTCATCACATGAATTGACATTATTAACATAATACAATGTGTAAAGCAAACCTCTCAGTGTAACGTGTATTTATCTGTAGCAGCTCATTGCTACACTATGATATTTCTCACCATGACACGTCCAAACATGAAGTTTATTGGCTGCTGTTTTATCAAACCGTTATTGTAATAATTTCAGTGATAGCTTTATAGACACTCCTTCAATACATTTAAAAAGTTTGTCTAATCACAATAAAAAATTCCATACTCAGAGATGAGTTGTAGCTCTAAAGTTAAAACAAATACTTACATTTTGCTCTTGCTCAATAACAGGAAATCCATGGAATGTTTCTCCTCTCAAACAGTCATAGACATGACCTACTTTCTCCACAGTAAGCAGTGTCATGACAGGCTGACTCATAAAATCACTGAGTGACAAAATAATTAATTAATTAAAAATACCATGTATCTACATAAAGGCTGGCTTTATGTCACACATCATGAGGCAATGATAAATCAGTTATGAAGTGTCTATAATTTGTTCTGAGTTCAATACTTCTGCCATCTCTCTTGTCTTGCAAGTCAGCAGTTCTATTGCACATGTCAGACAATGTTAGGTACAAAGATGTAATTTCTCTGATATAACCTTACTTATTTGTATTACATATGTATTGAAATTAAAGTAAGCTTTCATGAGGCAACATTTAGGAATGTAAAACTCCTATGAAACCAGAATGTACTCTGTATGTATTAACTCATCTCTTTGATACTTGGTATGATCAGCATAAATTCCTCCAAAATAAATCTGGTCTTAGTACAGCTGCCTGGGTTGATTATTTGTGACAGACCAACCTGACATGAATATGTTCACACAATGGTGGTGGTTCCCAGGACAGCAGAGGGAGACCACTGACTTCAACATTCATGTCATACAGGCCCTGATGAATGAAAAACACAAAGAAACAACTATTAAAACTTTAAAAACATGTATGTCACATGACTGAGGCAAACAAGTTTGTAGCCAAATTTTATTCATGTCTAGATTTATTGAATGCCATTAGAAATGGAAATGAGAATACATACATTTTCCTTTGATGAGAGAATTATTTAACTACAAATCACTTGTACCAAGAAAATTGCGTTCAAAGATAGTCATTGAAATCCAATTCTCTCAAGGAAGCTTTCCCATGATAGCTTGATTCATTTCACCTGTTAACCCTACATTGTAACCGCAGACTTCATATAGTTCATTGTATATAACAATTTGAAAAACATAAAGATGCTGAGGTCATGAAAAATTATTAGATCAATTAATCGAAATGCAAACTTTGAGCTTAATGTATCTATGAGTAATTGTGCTGTTTTTCATACTTCATATACTTCATCTGTTACATTGATATGCGCTACTCAGTGAGATAGTTTTCAGATCATAAAAGTTCAGAAAACCAATGGGAAAGATTTAAATGCTCATAATGCAAGGTGATTGAAAATTTCCAGTTCTGAGTTAGATTGAACTCTATGTAAAACCTCCAAAGAAATGATAAATATGATGCAAACAAAAGTAAAAACACAACAAATCAAAACAAAAAAGATTGAGAAAATGATAATGTGTAAAAAATAATGACTTACTGTTGTGAAGAAATCTCCCACCCACTTGGAGATCATCAGTGAAATCATAATGCACAAACCAAAGGAGATGTCCCCAGTGCATTCGACGATAATGACTGTCAGAGAAATAGTTGTCCTCAAAATTCCACCCAGCTGGGATGCAGCACCAATGAGAGCGTATTTCCCCACGTCTTTGGCCTTAAACATACCATAACAGTAAGAAAAAAAAAAGGATATGAGTCATTGTTATGAAAATATTATGATGACCCATCAGATAGCAAAATGGGCTTTTCTACACTCATTCCAAGTTTATTCAAATCACAACTTCCCAAGTGCTCAGTATCTTAGCTTTAGCTCTCTTGTTATATTTTTGCTATCTTGATCAAAATACATGATTTTCATTTCAACTATTTTTGAACTATTTACACCAATAATCTTGTTTATATATTAAAATTTCATCTACTGATATGATTTCTCTCAGTCCTATGATAATCTGATAATGTTGAAAAGTGATGAAGTTATTAAGAAAAAGGAACAGTATCCACATTATAGAGAAATCCACTATGAAGAACTGACTGACATATTCAGAGAGGAAGTTACATGACTGATTTATCAAAGGTCATCTTCATAAAAGCTTGGCAAGAAAGTTGACAATTTTAGGTGCCTGTCACCATCACTGCTTCTTTGATCCAAAGCTATAAAATACAGACATACCACAAGAGACATGATGAAATTTAGCACACAGCCTTAAAGCCTCTATGAGCCATTCAAGAAACACTAGGGAGACGGCGTGCAATGAAAAATAATGTTTATATTGTTTTATTTGTTTTAGTTTTTTTTTTTTTTTTAAAGCCACACCTCGCACGAATTTTCACTTCTGAGGAGTTATTTCAGTAACCAAGGCACTGTTTGTTTGTAAACTTTAAAGTTACACTAAAAGAAACTTAAGTCTCTCTTCATAAGATTTCAATTCCAAAACAGTTTTAAAAAAGAGTGGAGCACTACTTCTTGAAACTAATGCTTGTTCCATTTCCATTTTGCTTTCACTAAGACAGTCTGAGAAAGGACTTGTACTTATAAATATTCAGAGTCAACAAACATAAACATGGCATGTCTCAACATTAAAAATACCTTTAAGTTAATATATTTCTAACAAATCTGACAAATAAGCTATGCACTATAGGTAATCATTTTGATACATAATTGAGATTAAGTGAGAAACTTACAAGATGACTCAAATATAAAGTTATAAATTTCACTACAACAGGAAAAACATTCAACTAAGGTAACAAATCAAGGAGTCTCAGCTAAATAATAAATAGATGTGTGTTGTCTTTTTCACACACTAGACGTAAGAGGAACTAAATTTTGAACTTGGACAAAAAAAAAAAAAAAAATCACCAGAAAAACTGACTTTGCAATTTGGTGATCAATTCTATGAGATGATAAAACAAGTTTTCTACTGAAAAAAAAAAAAAAACTGTGTCAGTATCTGGTTTTTGCTACTTTTCTGTGATAAAACACACAAACTGAAAACAATACTGCGTGCAATAAAGACAATGCCTGAACACTGATTTGACCTAAGATTAATCTAAAACATATCTTTGGTAAGGGAAGAATTTGAGAATTAAAAAGACATTTGACCATCTTAATAAATGGAAGTGTTAATTTATTATTTTGCTCAATGTTTTTTTGCAAATATATGCAAAGATGTGTCAGTGAACTATTCTTGAGTACAACATGCATCTTTTTTTTGTATCCACTAAACCAGTAAGCCATCTGATGATGCAAATGTAGAACTGGGCAAACACAATCTGGCCCATCATGCTGAAAGTAAAAGAAGCCAAAACTCCAAACTGTCTCCAGAAATTATAAATACCAACCTCTTTACACCCATAACAAGAGGCTGCCACCTGAGAAGACAGTTTGAGGTCAACAAAACTCATTGAGAAAGTACAATGTTGATCTTTATAGTCAAATCCAACACAGGATATTAACTGAATACATTTAGCTTCAGCTGTGACTTAAACAAAATAATCCAACCTAAAAAATTGTTTGAAAAACCCAATCAATGACAATATGTGTTTATTAATATTTTTTTTTGGTTTTGATTATAAAAAGAAATCAGCTGCTGATAAGTACTGAAAAACCATGGCCTTATTCTTTCCAGATATCTATAATCATCTGTTTCTTATCAGATAATCTTTATCATTTAAAAGGCTTTTCTGATTAAAAAAAAAGATTATGGCTGAAACTGTTTTGGCCTTAACTGTACAAACAAAACATCAGACAACAACAAAAATTTCAGATTCTGAATCAGTAGCTGAACAAAGTATATTAATACTGATGAGAAAAAGATGAACATCTACAAAAGGGTAACACAAAACCACCAATGGATCCATTTTACACCATGACAATATAATAGAGAGGAACAGTGCATGATGCATACGCTCAAAGTCATGAAATTATGAAATTTTCATAGCAATCTTATTCAAATGATTTATCAAAAACTAGAAGCATGTTGTGTCTGATCAATAACAAACTTCTCACTATTCAAATTTAAGATGTTGATACTGGGATCACACTACACTATCCTTACAAATTCTTTCCATTTTACGAAAATTGTGTGGTGATACCTGGCAAAACAGTAGTATGGCAATTTCAGCAGCCACATATCTATGATCTAATCCCTTATAGAAATGAATACCTAAAATATGAAGTAAAGCCTTCAAGTTATGACAAGGAAATTCACACCCGTCCATTTCAAACATCTTCACAGTTCACTCTCTTTTGCAGACTTATGTACTGACAACAATGAATATGGCTAGCTGAAAAATATGACATCAACCACAGTAAGAACCAAGAATAAGAACAGAGATACTAGTTCTTTCGGAGATCTCCTCATTACACACAGTTTCTTTATCCTCATTTTATTCACATTACACGACATGAAAACAATACATGTACTTCAGATGGATTTCTGTCACTCTTCATGAAGTGTTGATAAATAACTATGAAGTGTCTGAAATTTGCTTTAATTTTAAAACATCTGTTATCTCCTTCTCACTCTTCTGTTCCCCAGACAAACAAACATTATTTATAACTGAGTGGTGACAAAAATTGTTAGAAATAATTATGTCACAGATACAAGTAAGAAATACAACATTAATATTATGAATAAGGAAGGAAAGCAACATGACATTCAAAGACAGTTAGTTCATGATTAGAGAGTCAATGCCACATCCACGGTGAAGGTGAAGGTAATTTTCATCTCTTGCCAGCTTTTACCATTATTTATAGTGCCATGATAAGCAAACACATTTCAGGCACACAAACTGCCTTGACAGGCCTCTTCTATATCTAAGTAGGTGAGATATTTTACCACAACTTCAAAATGTAAGATAATTTGCAGTAGAATCCCAATTCTTTTTTTGGGGGGGTTTTATTCATCAGGTCATAGTCTAGGCTCTTGGGAACTTTTAACAGTTTGAAAATTATGTATCACTGCACGACTCAATGTTTCTTTATGATCATTGTTATTATTATTATATGATTAATCATCTTTTATAATCAATCACACTGTAATGTCTGTGGCAGTTTCTGCTTGCAGGCACAGAGTTAAGGAATTTTGAACATATTATCCAATATGGTAAGAGAGTACAAAGAGATGTTTTAATCTCTAAATCCTTTGAAAATTTGGCAGAAACGTTGATAACTACATGTACATGTGTACATATTCAATTGCAGACAGAGACACAGACATTTAGACAGTCAACTTAAAACTCATAGAATGTATCATCGTAATCTTAACACTATGTATTATCTTAGGATCATAAACAAAATACAATATAAACAGTAAACAACTATTGAAAGACAGTTAGTGCAGAAATGAACACTTGAAAATTGAGACATAGGCTGATTCCACTCAGCCTCAGAAACACAGGTGTTGTTAAAACAGAAACATCACTCAGTCTGAGAGAAGATTATTATAATATAATGTTGAACAGAACAGAATTTCTACACCAATGTGCCAAATTGCATACCTCATTTGCAACAACCTGGTCATAGGATCAAAAAATTCCATCAGATTGAATTTACCTTGGGCAGTAATGAACATATCATTTTTGAGTCTGTCTACAAGGTATACATTTTATATGCTCAGACAAACCACACTCTGTTGGTCCTAGAAATCTGAAACTTTTACAACTTCTCTGTTTGCATTTATGCATCTGCATCCTCCTAAAGCAAGAGACAAAGGAATGGCTTGACTCCTCTGCAGGTATCCCCTCAATTATTTTGTTGAACATAAAAAGTGCTTCTTCATTGTCACTGAATAGCTTTCCTCTCATTTGTCCTTTGACTAATGGCAATAAGAAATCATCACAAGGAATTAGATCTGCTGAGATAGGTGGGTTTTACATTTTCTTTTTTTAAATACTCCAAAGTCACATGTTCTCAGCTTGAGCCCTCAAGTGCCCGTCCTTGGATGCTTTTTTACCAACTCGTGGACGGCCTTATGTAAACAGTTATTGATATACCATATGGCTAAATCAGTCCTCTGTTCTTCTACAAGAATTTTTAGCCCCATTTAAAAAAAAAAACATACAAAATTTGCCACCATCATTCATTCTACAATATCGCATTGATATCGCACTGTTGAAGTATCTCCAACATCCATCCAACATATGCTTTGCCTGTTGCTTTCAGGATTGTAATTGCATACCAATGTCTTGTCTCCTGTCATGACTTTATACACGACTTTGACCAGCCTTCCATCATTTTCTCCAAGCATGATTTGACAAAACTCAACCCTGCCCCTTTTCTGATCCTCAGTCAACATATGGGGTACACACTGGGTGTGAGCCTTATGAAAAGCCCAATTCCTCCTATCTCTTGCCTCTATCTACAAACTTTTCATTTGTAGATTTTCCAGAGATGTATTTCCCAGGAGAGGGGGATACTTTGCTGGTCTTTCTGCACATGAAAACTCCTGAAACTATTTGTAAATAGTTGATTTTGAAGGGGTAGACTCTCCAAATGTTGGTGTTAGCTAATTTAGACATTCCATACCAATGGGGATTGTTTGCCGTTTCGGGAATTCCTGATCTTCCCGCTCAGGCTCAAGCACAAGGGTTGTAGCTCTTCTAT
>JBCAUA010829328.1:0-14287 GCA_038406235.1 Peronia verruculata
GATAGATAGATAGATAGATAGATAGATAGATAGATAGATAGATAGATAGATAGATAGATAGATAGATAGATTATTCCGCAGGGGTAACGCACTCATTAATTCCTCGCCCCGCTGAATGGATTCCAGCTGATGTGTGGGTGGGACTGATTGGGTAAAATGTTTATAGACCTGACGGACGGACGGGAGTGGTTTGGACGGGGGAGGGGGGGGGGGGATAAATAGAAGTGAGTACTTATTCCAGCATAAACAGCCACGTAATTGGCATCACATTGTGCTGCGCTGGCAGAATGCACTCAAGCAATTTGCTTACCAAACCCCTTGGCCGAGCGGTCAGCCAGGCAGAGGATAAACACTACTGACCACTGTCGTCTCTGTATGATGTACCTGTCAGAGCTAATTTATCCTTGCCAATGTTATGTTTGACGATCTCCCAGCGTTTACACGGTCCGTGAGGAAACATTTGGTACAAATCAGATCGTGAAAGGTAGACTGCATATAGCCGGTAGCAAGAAGGCAAGGGCGAATAATCACATATCAGACATTCCTCGATCGAGTCCCCTACCTCACCTAAAAAACCTTGTATACAGAATAATCCTTTCCAGTCTGCTACTTTCATATATTAAACCTGGCAGTAATGTGAAAGCGTAGAGGACGTTTTTGACTTGGTAGTACATGAAAGGTAATCATTACTTCGACGGACATAATGTTGGTATTACGGGATCCATTCAATGATGCTGACAATGTAAGAAAGAAGAAGTGAAATTATTAGCCTAGATATTGTAGGACCAGGAAACACGTGTGGATCTGCAAAGGGTGAAAATAGAAAAATAACCTTCGATATTTTTTTCTCTTCCATCCATCAAGAGATGGCCACTCGGAGATCATAATCTGGGCAAGAGTTTTAAAATCACTTTTTAATTTTCAAAATATGGCAGTATTGTCTTGACATATACACACATGTATATTCTCTCTCAGTGTGACTTTTTTCGTTATTTTACCCATCAGATCATTATTATTATTACAGCTATTGTTTTTTTTCCCCCAAAAGAACACAGAGTTAAATATACCTATATCTCTCACTTCTCAATCCCTTATGTTTTGTTTCGTTCTTTCTCTTTCTCTCTCCTCTTTGCACCCCTGTTTGTTTCTCCGTCTTTGCCTCATCCCTAACTCCTTCCATCCTTCTCAGCAATATGTTATTACTCTCTTCTGCTCAAACATAGACTCGGGCACACTGTAAGATATCACCTTGCTTGCCTTGGAATGAATGCAGATAACCGTCCCTAATGCACATCACAAGGCATAGCCATGTACGTTCACACAAATAACTGCCTCTTCCTGCTTTCCTCCACTCACAAATGTACAATCAATCCCCATGGTTTTTGTTGTCTTTCCCATTCCTCCATGACATGCTCCATTACCACCAAGGACATGCTAAGTTACATCAGCCAATGCCTTGGCCTCGGGGTACATGGATCTCAGGCCGCAGAACCTACTGTTGCTCACCCGTAACCTTTCAAACATGGGTGCCGTCATGACTTAGAAAACAAAAATAATAATAATAAAATAAAACATAACTCTCAGCATGAGCTTGGAGGACAGGACAGTGTGCATCGGGTATGAGGTCACCTGCGGTTTTGTAGGCAGAAATTTCTCTCCCTGGTGGGTCATGTTGTTTCCACGAGAAGCAAGGTAAATAAGGTCAGGCATTAGAGAAATGAAAGATCCCCAAGATTTGGAGATGATTACTGTAGATTTAAGTGATTTTTTTTTCTTTGCTTGATCACTCAACTCTATAGGTATCGGAGGCAGCGCTGAAGAGGAGAGAAAGGGGGGGGGGGATCTCATACCAGTTTTGTTCATTCTTGTCTAATATGTTAGCTCCGTTAAAGACTTTGCCGTCCGTTTTCGCTGATTTCTGTCCAGTTCCGCCTTTGCGATTTGCCTGCCGATGCACGTTGTCCTTTCTGTAGTTCTTTATGGACGACCATCTGAGCCCGTGTTATGATCACACCACTTTTGTTATTGATGGCTTGTTAGGACAACGGTAATTATATATTTTGTATCTTTATTACTACCTGTCTATGGTCTATCTCATGGAAAACAAGGTTAATTAACAAACCATGCGGTCTGTATTTATATAGACGGGCTCAGTGTCAGGTGTGTCCTGACTCTAGTGATGCATCTTCCAATAGCAGATCTGGCTTAACCCTTGGCAGAGTAGATGGACAGAATATACTGTTCTCAGTACTACAGCGTAAAAGTTCCTTACTCTGTAAAAAGGCCTTTATTCTCTATTGGTGTCGTAATGACAGATATTTACATGAAATAAATTACTATATGAAACTAAATAAAAACATACACCGATAAATACATGAATAAATACATAATAGTAATAAACATAAATCTTGTTTCCCAAAATAAGCAACATGCCATGCGGCTCAAAACGATTAGAAAGTGAAGTAAACGTTTCATCTACATCAATACAGAAATACCGCCAGGAATACATTAAAAAAAAAAAGCTGACAAACAGAAAGATATGGACGTAGATGAAAGCCAAACAGCTGGTTGTAATATTGTACAACGGAAAAAGATGCAGATGGTGGAAAATCATTCCGAACTTTAACACCAAATTTCGTCATTATTCTGAGAGAAATAGACACAATCCACAATTACTGAGAGAGAGAGAGAGAGAGAGAGAGAGAGAGAGAGAGATAAAGACAGAGACAGAGACAGAGACAGAGAGAGAACAGAATAGTTGAGGAAAAAAGAAAAAGAGAGAGAAAGAAACAGATAAACAGGATGAAGGAGAGAAAAGAAATATAGACAGATAGACAGACTGAGAGAGCAAAAGAGTGATAAAGAGAGGAATAAACTGAGGAGCTTAGAGTGAGTGTGAGGCAGAAAAGGGTGAGGGAGTGTAGGATAAGGACCCGTGGTAACAGTTTCTGTGCATAGTGAGGTAAAATGCCAATCTCCATCACAGATCAAAGTTACTCTCATACCTGAGGCAAGATAAACCGCCAGGTTACTGCAAACTGGCTACAAGCGGAGGGCAAGGTATATAGAATATGTTATTCCTAGCCCAAATCTAATCCTTTCAGGTTATCGCCTTGTTTTGCTCAATCGCTTTGAAATCTATTTACGTCATTTAATTATGTGTTTAAAGTTTGTCGCTGGAATCAAGTCGTTGACATCAACTTTCTTGATAATCCAAGATCTAAGTTGCTAAGTTGTCGGGTAAAATTAAGGATTCCCCGCAGATTTGGTTGGCTCACTGCTATTACTTGCTATGGTGCCGTTCTAAGAAAATATTATATCTTTTTTTTTCCAGAGACATAGCGACAGTTTGTGTCGATTTGCCACCAGTTTATTACATTTTTCCAGATGAAAACTCAATTTCTGTTGTCTGTGAAACTGGGAAACGGATCTATTTCTAACTATTCCTTTCCAGAAATAGCCTTTGATAATGAGGTCATTCGGTGTTTTGGTGTTTTAAGGAGGTAGATGAAATAAACCATTGACAGAAATGTACTGTTAGACTGCCTAGGCGTCGGTACAAATATGTATCTAACAGTTTCTTATTACATATGAAGTTGAATGAAGTTTAAGTAAATGAAGCAAAGAGATAGAGTTCCTGAAAACAGCAACAATGGAAAAAGAATGAAGAGGAAGAAGAAGGAGAAGAGATGAAAGGATGCTAATGGTGTAAAATACAACGATGAAGATGAAGGAGAACAAAAAAGAGAAAAAAATGAAGAACAGGAGGAGGGAAAGATGAACAGAAGATTGGAAGATGCAGAAGTATAAAATCAAATGTCTTTCATCAGTAAAGCAATACAACCATTAACAAAAGCAAGAACAACTCAACAACACCATGTCTTAGGCCAAAGGTGAAGGAGGCGAATGTACTGCCAACTAGAATCCGTTCTACCGCTCAGGTACTAAATAAGAAACAAAAATAAAACAGAAAGAAAGAAGCCAAACAGATGGAGAAAACATATTCGATCAGAGAGGGAAACTAGACAGGTGAAATGGAGAAACGAACCCACACTTTAATGGTCTCTTGATGAAACCTGTCATAAATAAGTCACGGTGACCCAACTTTCCATCACCCCTGCAGACAGATCAAAGAGTAGTAACGACTTATGTGCTAACAGCTGATGACTCCACTGAACTCATGACCCATTTCTCCAGTTCTTTCAGCACACAGATCTATGTTAATGTGATACATAGTGACGTAATTCAGTCAACAGGGAGGGAGCAAAAAGGTGAAAATGGAAAGAAGGGCAGTAATCTGGGACAGTTGACGAAAAAAAAAACTATTGTCACAATGCATTTGTATTGGTTTCTTTTCCTTGGTCTGTAAACTGTGAACTGCAAAGTTTGTAATCAAGGGAACAAAACATTAGCCACAGAAATACAAACATGTTAACCAGAGAAACGTAATGGTAAAGTGTGAGCAATAATAGGCATGCGCTATGTGAAATATTCTTGCCTTCGGAGAACCACAATGAAAATTGACCTGTATTTTCACCTCTTGTCTTTCACATCAAACTTCTAGACAAACTGTTGATCCTCTGGACTTGGGTATTTTATATCCCCACAGCAGAGTGCTTAATTGATCAAACTAAGGTTAATATGATTAAGTTACTTTAAAAGAGAACCAATCAGGCAGAATCAATAACAGATATTGGTGAATTATTGCCATAGTCATGAAAAACGCTAATTTAATTTTTCAGAGCTCACACACACAGACACACACACACACACACACATACACACACACACACACACACACACACACATGCGCGCGCGCACGCACGCACGCACACAAGACAAGATTTAGAGTTTAACAAAAAAAAAAAAAGATATAAATCGTGATGTGTCCTTCATTCATGTCCATGTGACAGAAGGATTTTGGTATCAAAGACCATTCTCTCAAACCCGTTTCTCACAAAAGTGGTTCTGAAGAATTTAACCATGAAATATAATTTCTGAGACCATATGAATTGTGGGAACTTCCACTTATGTGCGATATTCATAACGCTGTCAAGGTTTGTGACTTTAACCCTATTGGTATCGGCTTAACCTGCCTGAATGTCTTTATTTCTACAACACATCTTCTTCTCATGACAATGCGATGGCATTGCGGCGAGTACCTTTCACTGATTTGTTAGACATATCGGAACGTCATTCGAAGGTAAAATATGAGGGCCGTAATATATCTTTGAATAGATCGATCCCTTAACTTATTTATACGGTTAAACCAGTCTCCTCCCCTGTGCACCCATTCATTGTTCAGCACCTCTCTCCCCTGACGCAAACAACGCCAGAAAACCTCATTCTTCAGCCACTGATAGACCTAAAGAGTCGGACGCCGACAGCCGAATGCGTCCAAACGACAGGAGTAAATTGCCACAGGTAACACATTTCTGCCACTGGTTGTTTTCTCA
The DNA here is from genome assembly GCA_038406235.1 of Peronia verruculata. Taxonomy (NCBI): domain Eukaryota; kingdom Metazoa; phylum Mollusca; class Gastropoda; order Systellommatophora; family Onchidiidae; genus Peronia; species Peronia verruculata. The sequence goes on from JBCAUA010829328.1 coordinate 5,457, forward strand.
TCAGTACTGTTTCGTTCAATCTTTTTCACCGAATGGTCCGATGATGGATCTACCTGGCTAACCTACTTACCTCCTCAGTGCGGGAGGTAGGCTTTTTGTGTTTGTTTGTTTGTTAAAGCCAGTATATGTAAAGACATATACGTTAGACTATCTAAATGGCAATAAATAAACAATTTAAAAAGATAAAAAAAGTTTGGAGTCAACCTGACTCTTCTTCAAGACAAAAAGGTTAATATTATTATTATGTAAAATAAATTAAAATCCGTTTTCAATCGGAATTAAATTATTTTCAGGCTGTCAAGGTTTTCTTATTCACTGAGTTAAGGATTTACAATAATCACGACCGTCTATTTTGGTTTGCTAAGGAAAAAGATGTTTTAATGTTGCTCTTTAACTCGCTTTGACCAGACTGTGATACATTGCCTTCCAGTACAAATCTCCACATCGATCCATGACAGCCTGGTTGTCTTTAGTCCCACTGCCATTGTTTTAAAGAAACTGAAGTTCTATGGAGATAGGATGCTACATGTGAAAATTAACTTGATAATGAATACCGACATAGCTATTTGTGTGAAATTTAACTTGATACTGAATACTGACATAGCCATTTGTGTGAAAATTAACTTGATACTGAATACTGACATAGCCATTTGTGTGAAATTTAACTTGACACTGAATACTGACATAGCCATTTGACTGAAAATTAACTTGATGCTGAATACTGACATAGCCTTAGTTCTTTCTTAGTAAATGTAGCACTTGAAGATCATCTGGCTTTCGGGGGTAGAATAACACGTTTTCGAAACCATTAGCACTTCTGACAAACAATCTTTCCATTGACCAGATAGATTGTCAAAGATTTAAAGTATAGGTGGGGAGGGGGGGGGGGCTGTGGAGAGAATAGTTACAAAAAGGTGTAGGTAGCTGAATTAATTTGATACTCCAATGTCTAACAGCAGGGATTTCAATTCTCCCGGGTTACCTCCCTGAAACCGCCAGTGACTGCTGGAACAGCCGTGCTCTAACAACTGTGGCACTGGGACGTTTCTTTGTTGGTCTATTTACCAACGTTCAGCACGGCCTGATGGCTGATCTCTCTACCTCCTCTACGTGGGAATCAAATCTTGTTTTTTGTTTTTTCGTCAGGTTCTGTCGCTCAAAAGAAAGCATGAGAAGGCTTTGTTTGCCCATAACCATGACAGTTAAGTCACTTTATCTGACTGCCCTTCTGTTTCTTTCTTTTCCTCCCCATTCTCCTTTCCTCTCTCTCTCTCTCTTTCTCTCTCTCTCTCTCTTTCTCTCTCTCTCTCTCTTTCACTTGAATTCTTTCATCCTTTCCTGTCTCATACACACATAAAGAATATGCCTACAGTTGTCAAGGAATCGTTCAGTGTGTTTCGAGTTGAAACTATCCTTGGATTTAAAAAGTGTCTTCTGTGAACTTTATCTAGGCATGGCCAGCCATTGCTTGACATGAAAAATTATTAATGTAAGGAATCTTGGTAGTGCTGAAACTTTTAGGGTTGGGCTTTATATTATACACTTTCTAAAGAGACAGATATGGTAGGATATGAAATATGGGTGGATAGATGAATGGATGGATGAACGGAAGAGGAAGGATGGATGGGTGAATGAATGGATAGATGAATAATTATGGCTAGATGGATGATAGATTGCTGGATTCTTCCTATGCTCGTATGGTGGATGGACGGATAGATGGATATAATAGATGGGTGGATGAACGAACGGGTGGATGGATGGATGGATGAATACATGGATGGATGGATGGATAGATGGATGGATGGATGGATGGATGGATTGATGGATGGATGGATGGATGGATGAATGGATGGATGGATGGATGGATGGGCATGTAGCCTTGAAGCCTTCAGAAGCAGTTTCGTTAACGAGTTTGGAGTCCAGAGCGAGAAAAACGGGATTTAGAATAGGAATTGCATTGGGAGATCACGCGGAAGTTGTTGAATGATTTTTTTTTTTTTGTTGTTATCTTCTTTCTGCCTTGTCATTCCACACTTGTTTTGCTTTACTCAATTTAACTCCTGGATATGATAAGCTTATGACAATTATATTAAAGAGCAGACAGGCACACCTTGCTAAAAACTTCGCCACGGAGCAGAGTGTCAGCTGTCTCACTCCACCTCTCTTACTTATTTACAAACATTTACCGAGCGACATCCCTAAAATACGCTTGTGTATTCACAATCTCTCCTCTCATTTCTCTGGCAGTCCAGATGGCTAGGTCTCAGAATCTCCTACTTAAGTGCCCAGGTAACAGTCGCTGTATAAAACACATGAGGTCTTTCATGAAAGCAATTTCCGGGATTAGAGCCTTGCCCCCCTCACTTGAGAGACAACTATATTACAAATTTAACCCTAAAAGTGTCAAATGAAAAGTGTGGAAATATCCTTCGTTCTATAATCTCGTTTATCTCGATGGCGAATCCGATGACAATATTTATTAAGTGAATATCTTTTCATTCATTTGTATATCATTTGACAGAGATATTCAAATATAAGATGCAGTGAACGTGCATGTGGGCGTTTCCGCTCCCCTGAAACTTTCGGGATTAAAATTGTAGACATTGCGGACACACTTAACCCTTGCCTTGGGAAGATAAAAACAAGGTATGGCATAGCATAATCTAGTGCTTTTCATTAACAAACAGTCTTTGCCACTGGTATTAGCGAGAATTATATCGGATTATAGGAAAAGTGAGGTGATTGTGTAATTAAAGCCAGGAGTTAGGGAAAGCGCGTACAAGCAAGAAACAGACAGGTACTCCAGTGCGTAAACACGAATGCGTATTTGCCGTACGCAGCCAAATTAAGTTGAGGCGCATTGTTTGATCTGGTGCGTCTGGGACAATAAACTGTTCTTGAGCTTTTTCTCGCCCCTTTGTTTCGCTCTCAATCTGCACATTTTGATGCGCGCTTCTTTATACAAATCTCTCCTGTTTTTGCTCGTCAAAAATGAAGAAGAACATAAACATGCACAGATTTAAAGGACAACGTGCTTTTCACAGATTGCTTTTTTATATTTATTTCTGTTTAAAACTGCAAGCTCATCTTTCTATAATTTATTTATTTACAGCCACGATTTACGGACAAATAAACGTTTTTCTTGCCAACAGCAACATCTGAAACTGTTAGCTTATTTCTGTTTTTAGAGACAGAGGGCGAGAGAGAGAGAGAGAGAGAGAGAGAGAGAAGGGGAGGGGGGGGGGAGAGAAAAAGAGAAAGAGATAATGAAAAAAAAAAGGTTTTGATTATTTGTGTAATGCAAAATTGGCTACAGAGAGAAATGTTAAAATAACAATTCTGACAAGCGATGCACTTGAACTGTACAGGACATTAACTAAATTTTTACAGACTGTTCAATCAAGGAAACCTGGGAGACTGTGCACTTTAATGTTCCTCCCATTTTCTTCGTGAAAAACAAACAAACAAACAAAGAAAAATACAGATGGCACAATATGTAGTTAAAAAAAATCAGATATGAGTTATCTCACCTAAAGATGTTTTTTCTCTAAATTTTGGAAATAATTTCTGGGGTGAATTCATAACTATGTCAACCTCTTCATCGTCATCACTGTTATCATCCTCATCAAGAACAGGGAAATAAAAGCAATAACATAATAACATCTGCAAAATTATTAAACTTCTTTCAATGACTTGTTCCATATCGGGAGTTTCCTCCCCTTAACAACCCGTTATTCTTTAACCAGCTGGGCCTTTCAGTAGCTCTAGTGTTCTCTTCAATATTTAGATTCCGAAATTCCTCTTCTACCCAGTCCGAAATTACCTGCCCCTTTGTCTTATCGTGGAATTACTTCCCCCTTTCCCTCCCCCTCCAGCTGCAGTCTGTCCTGGAAACTTTCAAGTATATCTAAGTCTTAGGCCAACAGCCACTCCCCAGGAACGATACACTGGAGCCTCTGGGACCCCGGGGGTACTAGCGGGTTTACAGGGGCAGGTAAATATTATGACGACGGGTGGCATGAAGGATGAACTGGAGTTATCCCTGACCTCACAGTCGGTCCCCGGCACCGCCCGGCCCACAGCCCTCACAGCTGATGTCAGTGGGCGATGATGGAAGTGCTCTGTGGCGGAACAAAATCCACTCACAAAACCCGAGCTGTTGGCCGAGATCAGATCTTTCACACCCGGTGTCCTGTGCGTGGTAAGGAACATTAACAGTTTTGGGTTAGAAAGACATGGAAGAGATCAGATCTGCTCAAAGATGAATGTAATGAATAAAATATCTCCGGAAGGATCAATTGGAACATGCCTGTGACACCATAACTATTCAAAATTGCGATTTTTGTGTGTGTGTAATTTGTTTCTCATTTGGCTATTTTTAATGTTTTGTTTCTACGTATTGTTTATTTATTTCTTATAATGTCTCTCTTGAGCGTTTGTTTTACTGCAGCGTTTATTTGTTTGTTTATTTGTTGTTCTTACATTCACCATATCATAATCAGGATACGCTGTAACTGAAAATGGACTGTGTTGATTTCTATAAGATAATCCCCTTTGATATATAAATTAACATCTTGATTACTTCGGAATAATTTCATCCAGAAAGTCAAGCAAAATTGTTGAGAAGAAGAAAAAATGGACGTAAGGGATGTCTAACACCAGAGGCACTAGAAAAATGTGTGGTGCAAGAAGCCGAGACATCAGCAGGTACAGGCAGAGCTGTCAGGAAGAGAATGTGCCTTGTGAGGACCTGTGGTTCTCCTCCACTTACAGCACGACGTCACACTGAGTATGAAAATATAACATTTTGGTACTTAACGCATGCAGTGGTGTAGTGGTGTACGTCTAAATTATATCTATGGTGAACATGACATACCAGAAAGTTAGCCATGACATTGAAAATAGTCTGAAGGATACAGATCTTAGAGACAATGTGTTTACGGGAAAAGTCTGTGAAACACCAGCCTTACGAGTTCTTCAAAGATGTTCCAAGTCACTATTACTGCTATTTCTCACACGAGACACTTCTCTAACGGAAGTAATAAAGGACAACTTTTGTATCAGTTTAGACAGGTTAGTTCTTCCTCATTGCCAGACAAGCTCGAAACATTGTCAGAATTGATGATTGAATATAAACTGTCCACTTTGTTTAGTAATCGTGGCCAATTTATTTTTGCAAAAGTTATTCCAAACTATAAACACTAAAACGTTCTTCACTGCGAAATCTCCTCAGTGAAAGAACAGAGAAATGTACTTATTAAAAAGCAGTTTCATGAAAAAGAAGTTAAGAATGTTGAATAAATAAATCATTTTTTTTTCTACCCACTTCCTATCCTCCTTTTCTTTTATTTGAAAATTCCGTATTTTCTTTTGTGACAGAAAAGTGTGCCACACTGATCCAGAGTGGAGGAAAAATGGTATAATTGTAGCCGTTATGCAATTTCTGGATATTTTCTTCTTGTTTTTGCTTTTAAGGTTTTGTTTATTTGTCTGACAAATGACGATGTTGCAAGTTAAAGAATATGCAATAGGTTTTTTTTTTTTATGCTGGCTTTTGTGCACACTCAGCCAACGTGCGGTCTTGGCTGGCGATCAACTGACAGGAGAGTCAGAAAAAAAGAAGTTGAGTGTCCTCTTAGTAGGCAGATACAGACTGTTTGGGGAGGGGAGGGGTGTGTGGGTGGAAAAGAATGCGTATGTGTTTAAGCGGGAGAGAGCGATCAGTAGTGAATGAGTGAGTGAGTGGGATACGCGACTGTATATGAAAGAGAATGATCAAGTGAGTGAGTGAGTGAGTGAGTGAGTGAGTGAGTGAGTGAGTGAGTTAGGGAGTGAGGGAGGAGAGTGAGGGGGGAGTGGAAGTAGGAGGTAAGTACATTTCAAAAATCCCAATTGGAAGGATACACGTCAGTTAGCGAATGAAGACGGGAAATATTAAGAAAAGGAAGAATCGACAGCGTGAGAGAGAGAGAGAGAGAGAGAGAGAGAGGGAGAGAGGGAGAGAGAGAGAGACAGACAGACAGACAGACAGACAGAGAGAGACAGAGAGAGAGACAGAGAGAGAGAGACAGAGACAGAGAGAGAGAGACAGAGAGAGAGAGAGACAGAGAGAGAGAGAGACAGGACAGAACAGAGGAATCTAAATAGACGAGAGGGGAAGACATCACGGGTACTGCAGAGGACGACCTACGTGGAATGAGCTAGAGGAAAGAGTTAAACTGTCTGACACAGGGAAACGTACTTGAACAAAGCCAACAAACATGCATGGGTGCAGTAGAGAAAGACTGGAATGCGAGATGGCAGGGAAAAACAAGAAATTAATAAAGATAATGTACAGGGAGTCTTGGACTAGTTGGTTTTCTGGCATCTGTCACTGGTCTATCACTTTGGAAAGAACGATGAGAATAACCAAAAATAGTAATACAACAAGACAATCCAGTGAACGACATACCCAGTGACTGTGTAACGTAGAACGTTAAGTCATACTTATCTAGATATATTCACAGAAATTACAAATATCTAGGATATTAGTTTACATTTATGGCTCAGAGCAATAAGACGATAAATCTTTTGTGCCATTTTGATCAATCTGGAAAGTGTTAAAGAGAGGCTACAGCCAAGGATGTATTCATTTTCCTGTTGATATTGTTATATTTTTTTCCGTCAGCAAGACCGTACCAGTAGCGAGATCTTTGTCTTTTGTTGCCATTTAAGAATTTGGACTGAGTTGAAAATACCTGTGCATGAATAAACGTCATTTGAAACGTTAGTTTGGCAGAATACAGGCTTTTTTATATATATATATATTTTAAGGATGTAAACGTCACCTAAATAAGCGCACGTGTCCCATCAAATCGCTTTAACATCTCGCACTTTGATATCTAACCAATAAACATTAGTTTTATCATCTCAAATGTTATCAGTTTTTCTCTACTGAAGTCCATTGTGATGAGCAGTTTCATTCATTTATGGAAACACTTCATGCCATTTCAAAAGAGAATAACATTAACTACACAGATGATTCTCATTACACATAACAACTTCAAAAACATTCCATAACAACTTTATCTGGTCGTAGGTAGATCAGACATATTCCCCCCCCTCCCCCTCCCCCCCCTGTCTTCTCTCTCGCTGATTGTTTTTTCTACATCAGCATAAGGTCGTAAACCACATGAACACAAGTAATATACCTCAGCAAGCACTTTCCTTCATCAATTTTTTGTCTTGAATATATTGTGATTGTGATTAATTTGGGGAGCCTTTGAAAGCGTTTCACTCTGACTGAACCATGTTTAATGCTCGACCAGCCTTTAAAGTCTCGTGCATTTGCGACGTAACTGTCAGTTTTGATCTCTTGAGTTCTATAAATGTCAGTTCCTCGAGCAAAATGTGCAAAACAATTTGATTCCCAGTGATTTTTTGTTGTCTAAACTCCATGTCGTTCATTATCTCAGTTTGTCTTCGGAGAAAACCTAGCCTTACAAACACAATGCTCCGACTTTTAACCCAATTTCGTCTCGGCTCAATTTAATTTACTGACGTCATTTCACAAATAAAAGTTAACACTCCCAGGATGTAAACAGACAGGGCTATATCGGTTGTGATGCTGGGCTGGTAAATACCGTCTTCAGCTACCTTTTTTCTAGCAGAGACACAAACATAGCACAATGTTATAGCACTTAGGATACGTTTATCCTCCCAGCTACATTTTCTGTAGGTACCTAGACCGAAGTCGTGCTATACACACATACAAACAGGTATCAATGTGAACAGGAGGAGCAGTAGTGTGACAATCATTTTTTGTACCTTGTATTACCTAAGGTGTCCCTGGCAATCTAACTACTCAAAGCATCACAAGCTGAAAAAATAAATAAATAAACGGTATTTGATTCTGCACGATTTCTGGAGCTAAGTACGGAAACGTATGTGCCAGTATAAACGCACGCCGATTGTCTTTCTGTTAAATGAGAGAGGAGCAATACACGACAGTTAGGCAACAGAACGGATACAGACGCAGTGTGATTGCACCCTAACAGCTGTAATGAGTTAGTGTTGTTTTCAGCACATGACAAGGATCAGTGGTTTTAGCACTAAAAAGACAATAAACAGTAGGACGAGCCAAAAGAAAAGATAAAGTTATGTGGTGTTGAATAGAGAAACAAACAGTTGTTGCAGTGAGTGATTGCACTTGACGGTCTGAGCTGTTTTTGTCAGCCATTTTCTCTGTCGTTCTGCTCCAGTTTTCAACCAAAATACCGTGCTCACAGAGCGTAGATTGGCAGGTCAACTGCACAAATGGGCCACCGGAAATTGCGTATTTAGTACTTCCTGTAGGTAACTAGGCTGACAATCAGGTCAACAGGTAGGCTGTGGTAGACAGAGCATGAAACAATGCCAGGAACTGACTTATCGTTACTGTTCATCTGCTATATATAGCTGTGAGTTATTTGTTCGCACTCTCTGACACTATGCCCGACACCCTCAGCCATCACCCTCCCTCACCCACGGCACACTGAGCTCTTTGTTCTCCTATGGAAGGGAGACGAGATGAAGACATGCTGGTATTTCTCTTATTTGTTGTCATCCTCCGCCTTCACAAGCACTGTCTCACGGTAAGTCATTATGGCGGCTATGTAGTCATTGGTGGTAATTGTATAAAAAACAAAAGTCACAATATGTGAACTCTTGCTTTCAGAGAGTTTAAAGTAAAAAAAAGTAAAAGTAAAAGTACCATCCCTTGACCCCCCAAGAGGAGAAATTGTCTTGGCCATTTCAGACTGCGTCGCCGCAGTGCAGCGCCACTGTACTTCCCCTGATATACATCAGGTACC